>JAWQRN010000052.1:0-45231 GCA_033557685.1 Sperchopsis tessellata | reverse complement strand
ATATATATATATATATATATATATATATATATATATATATATATATATATTTGTATATGTATTTCTAATAAATTGCTTAATTTACCTAAGATTTGTTATTATTTACGTTCTTACATAAATTAATTCCAATGTTTTAGTAGTTTTTTTGTAAAATTAATTATTTTAGTGCTTCTGCAAAGTATTTGTTTATTTTACGTTATTGTGGGAAGCATATTTTAGGGAAAGATTAATTAACACAGACAATATAACCAAAATAGAATCAACAAAATATTTCATATTCTGCTGTCTACTGAGCTAGTTTTATTTTTTTATTTTATCTTATTTTAGTTTCACTGCTCTATAGATTACTCCATTTACAGAACAGGTTACAAAGTTTTTCTCAAAAAGTTACATCACAAACACATTAACACTAAGATAATCCAAAAAAAAAGTAAGACAATAATCAAACAAATAGTGGACGTATCCTGTGAATAGGAGAGTTTATTAGAAGGTTGATACGTGATTTTGGAAAATTAAATGAGCTACCGTACCTATAATTGGTAGATGGAACACGAATGTTAAGAAGGGACAAGGAAGTGGGATCATCGACAAGGTTATTAAATAGTTTGTACAAGAACTGTATATTGATTACTTTTCTATGAGCATTAAGAGAGGCCACATTGACAATTTCAAGTAGAACAGCATTAGGGAGACCTTGTTCTGGATAGGTTTTGAATTTTTTAAAATATAGATACTTCAGTATTTTTCTTTGGGCGCGTTCAAGCATTAGGTCTTATTTTACATAATGGAGGTGCCATATGACGGAGCCATTTTCAAGTTTGGACTTTATGAATTTGTAGTAATGTGGGATATTGGCAGTAAGGACAGAGAAGTTTTTACTAAATCTAATAAATCCAAGCATACGATGTGTTGAGGATGTCATTTCAGTGATATGGGAGTTGAAGGTTAGGCCACTATCATACTTAATGCCAAGATCAGTGGTGCCGTCACTGTTTTAGTTTGTCGAGCGGTAGAGTTATTAATTAAACACTGGTTTTGTAACTAAATATTTATTATCAACTATCAACAACTATATGTATTAGGTTATACAGTAAGCTTATACAAGATCAGAGGGTACGCTAGCAACTGGGGATAACGCATACGGAAACGAGTTCCTATGGTGGACATTCGGTATTGCCAACTGTTGTCTTCTTCTTCTTAAATATATACATATATTCAACACGCCCCTCTTTTAAACAAGTAAATAATTAATCCTAAAAATACATGCTAAGTATTAAAACTACGTTCTAAATCTAAATCAACTTGCAAACTCAATTAATACAATGAATTGAATAATTACATTTATATTTACAAGTTAAATAAATCTCCTATATAATAATTATCTAGATAGGCTGGAGGTTTACGTAGCCTTTTGTTTCTATTATTTTCAGGTTAAACTTCTAAATTTTTTGGTGGATCAATGATTTCTTTTTGGTACATTAATATTGGTTGAATTAAAATCTTCATCATCTATATCATAGATTAAATTGTAATTTATATCTTTAAACTTTAAAGCGGTTTTATTTAAAATTTTGTTACGTCTAAAGCGATGACCATATTCATCTTCTACCATATATGACCTACCATTTAGTTTATTAATTACTTTTCCCTTCTTCCAACCCGTGTTAAATTGTTTATCTTGCATGAGGCAACAACCTAAGCATTCACTTGACGCATCACACTGTATAACTAAATCTTTACTTTCGTGAAATATCGATAATGTTGGTTCTTTACAGAAAATCTAAGGAGTTCCGTTTTGTCCTTCGGATTTTTCATTTTCAAAATAGCATCTACTTTTGCCATATTTTGGTTTACATCTTCGGATGAAATAATTAGATCCATGAATTTAAATCTATTTTGTTTAAATTGCATTTTTCCATTTTAAATTTTATGTTATATTTTTCAGCTCTTGCAAGTCATGCTCTTCCTCATTTTTACCTGTGAAAATCAAGTCATCAAAATAAATTGATACGTTGTGAATATCACCAAAAACCTGAAAATTGTTCTTTTGAAATATTTCAGGAGCTGAGCATATACCAAATGATAATCGATTAAATCGATAGCGGCCAAATGGTGTATTGAACGTACAAAGATCTGAACTTTGCTCATTAAGTTGCAACTGCCAAAACCCATCTTTTATGTCAAAAAGGCTAAATACAGATTTCCCTGTTAATTGGCTAATAATAGATTCTGAAGTTGGTATTGGAAAATGTTCCCGTTCGATAAATGTATTTAAGGGTTTCAGATCTATGCACAAACGTAATGATCCGTTTGGTTTTTGACTATCATCAATTTGTTGACCCACTCGGTAGGGTTATCGACTTTGGATATTACCTTTTAAGATTCTAAAGAGTCTAAACTTTCTTTAATTTCTTATGTAAAGATAAAGGAAAAGTTGAATTACAGGTTTATATTCATTTTTTAGTGTGATATTTATTTTTCCTGGAATCGAACCTAGTCCAGAAAATACATTGTCAAACTTTTCAAGAATGTTTTCATTATTGGTATCTACATTAAAGATTCTTTTCATTAAATTAAACTTAACGCAATCATTCAACCCTAGCAACGCTTGAGCATTGCAATCGACTACAATGAATTTAATATGTTTTATAATATTTTTAAATTTACATAACAATTTTATTTCACCCAGTGGTTTCAGTTTAAAATTATCATATGAAATTAATGTAACATTTGTCTTAGCTAATTTACTTTTGATACCAATTGTAAAATTATTAAAAATCCTAACTGGAAAATACTTGATTCAGCACCGCTATCTAGCTTAAATTGAATAAGTTTACTTGCCACATATAAATTTTCAAACCAGCTTTTACGATAGGTCGATGTTGAGGTTTCATTTATATAGAGAACATTCGCTTGATCTTCCTGGTGAATACAATAATCTTTTATTTTTGTAATATCCAAATCAGGCTTTCTTACTAGCTGCTGTTGTATGTGTTGGTCCGAGATTCCTATTATTAGTCTATCTCGAATCATTCTTTCTTCATAACTTTTTTTACAACCTTCGCATTCAAAACTGAAAAGTGTTGCTTGCCTTCTAAGGTCAGTAATATAGGCATCAATCGATTGATTCTCTTTCTGTGCAATATTATTGAATTTATAAGACTCCATTGTAACATTTATCTTCGGTAGAAAGTGCTCATCTAGTTGTTTAAGCACTAGGTCCAAAGTTTTCTTGGTTTCTTCATCAAATGTGTTATATACTGCTAACCCCTTCACTGCCTATGATGGTCATCAGTATGGCAATTTTTGTTATTTCAGATTTTACATTACTCTCTGTAGCTAGCATGAAGAATTCAAATTGATGTTTCCATGTCTGCCAGTTGTCTGCATTTCCTTGCATCACTAGTGGCTTTGGAGGTTTAAAATCCATTGTTTTTTTTTTACTTATTGTTTTGTTTGCTGAATTAAAATTTAGTACAAGTTTATTATACTTTTTTTTTTTAATTTACTGCTTACGAGCACGGCACGACAATTATTTAGCACTGTTTTAGTCTTTAATTACTGTTTACAAGCATAGTACACTAGTTCTGAGTCACTTTTCTACTAACGTCGACCCGCGTGTTTCACTATTGTTTACTTTCTCATCACAAGTTTTACTACAATTTATGTGTATTTACATCTGACACCATATTTTAGTTTATCGAGCGGTAGAGTTATTAATTAAACACTGGTTTGGTAACTAAATATTTATTGTCAACTATCAACAACTATATATATTAGGTTATACAGTAAGCTTACACAAGATGAGAGGGCATGCTAGCAAATGGGGATAACGCATCCGAAAACTAGTTCCTATGGTGGACATTCGGTATTGTCAACTGTTGTTTTCTTCTTAAATATATACAAATATACAACAATCACAGCGACTTAGCGGATAGCTGGATAAACTATACGGGAAGTTTATGGGATTTGATTGTCAACTGTAGCTTACAACTTTGCATTTGTCAGTATTAAGATGCAATTTGATTGAGTCACACCAGTTGGCTAGCCGGATGAGATCATCTTGTAGAGATCTGCAATCTTGGAGGCTATGTATTTGAGCATATATCTTTAAATCATCACCAAAGAGAAGTTTATGGTTTTGTAAGGGTGATGTTATCGACAGATAACAAAAACAGAAGGGGTCCAACGTTTGAGCCTTAAGGAACACCAGAAGTAGTCATGAAAGAATCAGATGAATGTCCAAGATGATGAACAACAGAAAAGACGGTGAGAAAGATAAGATGAGAAGAGGTCAGATAGGGTATCGGAGAGACCCAAGTTCTTAGGTTTACGGATGACAATATTGTGATCTATACGATCAAATGCCTTAGCAAAGTCAATGTATATGACATCAACTTGACCTTGTTGGTCAACTGTTGAGATAATTGAGTGAATATAAGTTACTAGTAGTGGATCTCTGTTGCATGAAACCATGCTGATGAATAGATATCTGTCTTGTGGTACATGTGAATAAATAGCATCGTAAAGACAGGACTCAAAAACCTTGGCAAAATAGATGGAATGGCTATTGGTCGATAGTTTTTGATATCAGATGAGTTTCCTGGTTTGAATATGGGGATTACGTGGGTGAGTTTCCAACTAGTTGGAAAGGTGCTTGTTTTGAGGGACGGTTTGAATAGAATTTCCCAGGGTGTTGCTAGAATATGACGGCAATCTTTAAGAATAAATCCAGGGATAAAATCTGGGCCAACTGAAAGTGATGGGTTCGTTTTGTTGAGAAATTTTATTATAGTCTTTAGTGAGTGAGTTTAAGCAATGAATATTAGAGTCAGAGTTAGAGGTTTGAGCACTAGCAGTGTTATCGGAGTTCGCTGTGTAGACACTTAAAAAATTTAATGAAATTTTCTACAATATCCTGAAGATGGGAAATATTTAAATTATTATATGTCATAGTGGATAGTATTGAGGAACTGGTTTTTAAGTTGTTCATGTAGTTTTTTAAATCTTTGGGGTTGATTTTGAAGGATTGCTCAGATTTGTGGGTAAATTCGCTGTAGCTAGTTCTTAGATCAGTTTTAATTTTACATCTAAGACGTGTACATTCAGCCGAATAGTAAACATAATAGTATGGATTTGCTTTTTTTTTATGGGGGAAATCTTTAAAAGATTCCCTCTTTCTTGGGAGAGCCGCCTACCAATTAAAAACCCCTTCTGGTCTCTATCCCATATGCCAGCATATACTTCAGCAAATGGGGTGTCACACTAAAACCAAGTTCGTTGTGCTACTGCAGATTGGAGTTCGTTCTCTTCCTTGACTTTCTCCCTGAGTATACTCCGCAGGATGTCCTCTACGATGCACCACCCGTCTTTTGACTCTAGCGTGTACCTCACCATATTTTCCTTATTCGCTGCAATGCCCAATGCTTCCTGTCACCTTGACCTATCAGTGCTTCCTCTGGGGCATACAAAAAAGGTGTGCTCTGCTCTGTCTGTTGTCCTGCGCACTCCGGGTCCTCAACTCTCTCTCGCACAGGTATTCGCGAAAACAGCCATGACCCGAAAGCTCCTGCGGTAGGAAGTAGTCGATCTAACCATGTTTACGATCTACCCATGGCCTGACTGTGCTTATTAATCTTTTTGTCCACACCCCCTTGCGATCGCTTTCCTATCACATCTCTCTTGTCACTTCTCCATTAGGCCCCCCTTTTCATCTTGCACTCTGCGGCGAGAAAATCAAGGGGTGGGGCACCAGTAATTACCTCAATTGCTACACCCGACATCATTCTGTAGGCCCGGCACACCCACATGGCCACTTGCCTCTTAAGTCTGGCCTCCCGATTATTATTTCAAGTAGTTCTCATCCCGCATTCCCACACCGGAGCCGCGTACAGCAGTATAGACCGGGTCACCACTGCCAGTATCCATCTCTTTGCGCCTCCTGATCCCCCAATGTTCAGCATTAGCCTACTCAGTGATGCCGCCATTTGTCTCTCATTGGCTGTCTGCTCGCTCAAAAGGTAGGTGAAATTTAACTTCTGATCAAGCCAAACCCAATACTTAATGTTTTTCTTTGGTTTTATTACCATACCCTCGTTGTCGAAGTGAATGTTTTCTGTGTTTCTCTTCCTTGTTAGAAGGATTGCTTCAGTCTATTCCGGGGCCAGCATAAGCCTTCTACTTGCCAGCCAATTATCCCCAATCACTGTCGCTAAGGTCATAATGCTCATCAAATCGTCAGCATCAGCGATCACAGCCACCAGTGCAAGGTCATCAGAGAAGCCGATGATGGTCTCTTTTCCGGCAGCTTCGCCCGGAAAACCTGGTCTTATAGTTTTGGACCTAGCACAGATCCATGCAGCACCCCGCTGTTCACATAAACACGCACAACACCCTCGTTCATTCTCACGACGATTGTCCTTTCCTCTCTGATAGCTATGTACTGCGTGGTGAACGTAGGGGTCTAGTTCTTTTGCAGATAATTCGTTGAGAATGCCATGGGGCCGAGATGAAGGCTTTCCGTATGTCCAACTTGATTAAAACACATAGCCCTCTTGCACCCGTGCAATTTCCAGCACCGCATTGACGGCGTCGACTGTAGACCGTCCCTCCCAAAACTGTCTGGGGGACAGTCCACCTCGAGTCTCTATTTCGGGCTTCAGCCGCCCCAAGATTACATGCTCCAGAAGCTTTTCCTCCACGTCCAAAAGGCTGATTGGTCTATATGAAGATGGCTCCTCTGCCACAGAAGCACCAGCTTCGTGCACTTGTAACGTTTCGGTACGAACCCCATCTGCAAGGTTCCATTAATCGCCCCCAAGACCAGATCTGTGACCTCATCGGTGGCGACCCTCAGAACCTATGGTGGTATTCCGTTTGGGCCCGAAGTCTTGCTGATTCGGAGGTGACGGGCAGCCGTTCTTCAGCCGTGATCTCTTGATAGGGACCCCTGACCGTTGGAGTCCACCTAACTTCCTCATGTACCGGGAATAGAGACTTCAAAATATCC
Organism: Sperchopsis tessellata; assembly: GCA_033557685.1. Classification (NCBI taxonomy): domain Eukaryota; kingdom Metazoa; phylum Arthropoda; class Insecta; order Coleoptera; family Hydrophilidae; genus Sperchopsis; species Sperchopsis tessellata. The sequence goes on along the minus strand of JAWQRN010000052.1, from coordinate 38,222 downwards.
CGTGTTTTCTCGTCCGTGATTTGGCGCGCACCGTTTCTTATTCGTTTTGTCACAATTTTATACCCATCGCTCAATGGGTTTCGATAAACGTCTTCGCAGAGTTTATCCTTACACTTCGCTTTGGATTCAATAATCGCATCCCGGAGCACCTTTTTCTTCACTTAGTAGACATGATCGCCCACTGGCAGTGCTCGTTTGTTTCTCCTGTCATGCGATCTTCCAGAGGCTAGACAAATTCTTCTCAGCTCTGATATTTATATATTATTATTAATTACGCAGTTATTGCATATTTGGTACATAATTAAATAAAGAAAGAACGGTGCCAGAGGAGATGATGGGTAAGGCCCAATTATCAAAAGTGGTTTTTACACGGCGATTAGAACAACTTGGTGCAAGAAATGCGTCTTCAGGACACCGAAATGGTTTTAACTATACTCGTGTGACTGATGAAATGTTTGACCAGTTGTTGGAGTTTGTGGGACCATTAATAACGAAGAAGTCCAATCGACCAAGTATACCTGCAGGTGCTAGATTGGGTGCAACTTTAAGGTAAGATGAAAAGTTACTTTAATATTGAATTAGCAGCAGATGATAGCCTGCAAACTAAGGATTTGCATATCGATTAGGTAGGTCAACAGTTTGTGTCATTTTGTAAGAAACATGCCAAGTAATCTGGGATGCACTGCAACCGATATATCTCGAGTACATATAGATTGAAACAAATCGCCCAGGAGTTTTCCTTCAAATGGCAGATGGCAAATTGTGATGGAAAGTATGTTTCCATTAAAGTCCCCAATAACTCTGGGTCAACATATTTTAATTACAAAAATTATTTTAGCATTGTGCTGTTTGCTGCAAGTTATATGTTTACCTATGTAGATATAGGAAGCTACAGATTACAAAGCGATGGTGGCATCTTCGGGGAATCTGGGTTTGGCAAAGCAATATTAAATGGCAAATTAAACCTATCTGATGAAAATAGTTTACCAGGCACGGAAAAGACATTTCTATGTTTTTTTGTTGGAGATGAGGCATTTCCTCGACAGCAACATCTCAGTTTAAGCAACAATATGCTTGCACAACTTTCATTCTGACAATTGAAAAGTCAGCGATAGAGCAAAAAAGTTATTGTCCAACAAGTTATGTGGATGCAGAAAAAGTTATTGTCAACAAGTTATGTGGATGCAGAAAATCCCTACAAGAGGTGAAGTTATAAATGGTAATGGGAGAAATGAAATTCTGAACATGGCAGCTTTCAGACCTGCTTCTACAATAAGAAGATTGGGGACAAGAAATGCAAATATAAGTTGTGCTTCGTTGCGAGAAACAATGAAACAGTATGTTAATTCTGTTGGAAGTGTTCCCTGGCAAATTGATTATATTCGAAAACTAAAATAAGTTTATTATTATTTGGCATAAATAAAATTATAATTCTGGTGTTTTAAAAAATATGTACTAAATAAGGTTTATTATTATATATTATGAATTGTTACATTTTTTATATTTGTGAAGGATTTTGTTTATTTCCAGAATACAGTCATCTCTGACTGACTCTTTTAATTCTCTAAGAGATGCTCCAATTAATTGGCCAAATGAGCTGCTAATATCTGCGGTTGAAGCGGTGTTTTCGACTGCACTTGCCAAGCAATTTAATAAATCGCTCAAATAACTATTTGATTCTGATTTTTGTCTTTTCCTAACCTGTGGTGTTGATGTTGCTTATAATAGCGTTGATGTATTATTAATCCTGCTACTGACGTGATAGAAGGAACATTATATCTACCTGTATTGAGACTTGTATCATCTTCCACAAGGAAAGTAATTTCTTCTAAACTCGGTTCTTCTGAATCACACTTTCGTTTAGAATTATATAGAAAGTTCTGTTTTGTTCTGAAACAAAATATTTATTTTTATCACTGAAAAATAATAATAAATAATATATGTAATATTAATTTGCAAAATTTTCCTAATTTAAAACTTAAATGAATTTGAATTCGTAGCATGCTATCTTATACTGTCTGTGCTGACCCTGTCTATATGTTTACCGTACCAAACATTTTCTTACTAAAAAGCTTTATGGTCTTCACACACACAATACAAGTTCAGACAATTATATATCTTTGCTGTAAAAGTGGTCAGCATTAGGATACATGGTAAATTTAAAAAAGGTATAATAAGGTCTATTGAACCTTCAAATGTATGAAATATACACTATGGACAAGTTAGAATGAAAAATGTATTATATCAGCAACAAATATTGAAAATACATTGATAAAAAAAAATTATGAATATATACACTTATTACATAATTCAACAACAATTTATTTAAACAATTAACAATAAATGCAAAACAGTATGTTATTTTTTTTTATTAATTTATCATAACACACAAAAGTCCATACAAGTCATACTTGTATAATGGTTAACATATAATAATATAAATTTATTCATTCAAAAAAAAAAAACCCTAATACAGGTGTAGAACAGGTGAAACAAAAAGGTCCTCCACCATATAGAATGCATTTCGATAAAGATGATTTCTCAACCGAACCTTGAACTGCGGCCTAGTCAACTGTTTAATGTCACTTGGCACACTGTTATACATCTTAAGGGTATTACTATATAAATTGTTTTGCACTCTTGAAAGTCTAGTCTGCGGTAAATTCAATAAGGCTTTATATAGTTATTTCAGTTAATTAACACTTTAAACCTTGCACTTGTTGATTCTCTTATACTTTGCGGTAGATTATTGTACATTCGCACACCCTTATACAAAATTTGTTTTTCTCCAGTTCTGGTCCTTACTCTGCCCATGTATATGTTTTCTGCAGTTCTTGTGTAGTGTCGATGTATGTCTCTGTTTTTTTGTATTTTCATGTCACTATAACGTGCATCTCCTGATTAAATTTTACTTATTATCTTCAAAGTTTCATACTCTGTTAATTCTGCGATGTTCATTTGTTTGGTAATTTGAGTTCTGAAGTTGGGGTATAGTAGTTAAGGCTGTATATTAACTTTAAAACTTTGTTTTGTTGTCTTTGGAGAGTATTTATTACAGATGTGCTAGCAGTATCCCAGAATGTATGTGATTTTTGTCTTCACATAGGTTTCATACACCATTTTTTTATACTTTTTTGGTAGGCAGTCTTTTATTTTATGTGTCAAACAGATGTAAGAGGACACTATTTTTTAAGTTCATGGATATGTTGCTTCCATGTCAAGCTTTGGTCTATTGTAAGGTCACTTTCCGTGATTGATATTAATATCCATGGTATGCTGTCTTGGGCATTTTTCTATGTGTATTATGAAGCACTTGTCTGCATTCAGTGTTAATAAGTTTGTGTTTATCCACTTAAGTAAAAGGGCTATGTCGTCTTGAATTTTCATTTGTGTTTCATAGTCATCTTTGTTATCATAAAAAATCGTTAAGTCGTCTGCATATATAATGTATATGATGTATAAGTGGGCCCAGTATCGATTCCTAGCACATTGTTATTTATTCCTACGTCAACTAATTTATTGACAAGAGTGTTGTGATGCACTGTGTCAGATGCTTTTTTGAAGTCTAATATTATGCCTGTAACACAGTTTTTCCATCATCCATGTTCAATTGCAGGTACTTAGGTTTGTCATTGCTGTAGATGTGCCCTTTCCCTCTTGGAAACCGTGTTGAGATTGTGTTAGTAGTTTGATGTTTTGTATGTATGAGACTAATCTCTTGTGTATGGCTTTTTCAAAAATCTTGCTGAGTATAGTTAAATTTGCTATGGGCCGGTAATTGCTGACTTTATTCTTTCTTCCATCTTTGTATATTGGTGTTATTCTTGGTATCTTTAGTTCGTCTGGAAAGGTTCCTGTCTTGATGTGCTTGTTTATCAATTTAGCAATTTATGGGGCAATTATATCTGATAAATTTTTGATTTGGATTGACTTGATTCCATCATAACCTGGTGAGGCATTAGTTTTGATGTTGTTTATTATTTCTTTGATTTCTGGTATATTTGTTGGGAGTAGGTACATTGTTGTGTTGGCATAATACTTTTTTATTTTGTATGTTTGAAGCCTGGTGCTTGTAACTAAGTTTCAGTTAGGACTATGATTTATGGTTGGGTTTGTTTAGCTGCAAGTGTTGCTCTTAGACTATCAAATTTGTTTCTAAGACTTCGTAAATTCAGGTAAGTAACTGCTAGATAATTTATTCTGCCTTCTATATAGGATGTTGTTTGGTGGTCTAGTTTTTTGATTTTATTTTGTCTAAGTCAGCCGTAGTTTGAATTTCTATAACTTATCTGTCTCTGATCTTTCAGAGGTGTATGATTCCTTTAATGTACCAAGCAAAAGCATACTTCAGTTCAGTCTTCAGCTCTCTTGCTTGCTTAAATAGCATTTGGTTTTCCTTGGTGAGGTCATTGTTGAGGCAAATTACTCCGTCACCGCCTAGTTCCACTGAATTTGTTCTTTTGTATCTGATTGTTTTCTGAGCGTTCATCAGTTTTTCTTTCGTTTCGGATTTTTTAAATACTAATTTAAGCATTTTCGCATCCCTCCTTGTTTTCAATGTGAAAACACTTCATTATATCATCATCCTCCAGCCTGACTCTCAAATGTTTCCCAATGTTGATAACAGTTTCCCTGTTTGTTTTATTGTCTTCTACTTTTGGCATTCCTGCAATTATGAGGTTACTTTCCAGGAGGATCCGTTGGTTTTTCTTTTTCTCTAGGCTTCCTATTTCAAGTTCCTTTTTGATGAGTTCAATGTCTTTTTTCAATTTTTCCATAACACACCTTAGTGTTTAATTTTCTTCGGCTTGCTTTTCGAACCTTTCCATCAGTGCTCGTATTTGCCTTAGATTTTTTTTAGTTTAAGAATTACGTCATTTAGTATATACTTTCTTCGCCTTGTTGTGGCCCGTGCATCAGGTTCCGATTCACCACCGGTGTTTTCGCTATAGCTTGTTCTTGTTGCGTTGGCACGACATAACCTACAAATGGAGCGTTTTCAGTTTTTCTTTTTGTCATCTCGAATAAACTCTTTAAATTCGTTATCAGTTAACTTAGTGCACTTAATACACATTTCTGCCAATTTTATCTGCATTTTTATAACATTTGTTATATATATATATATATATATATATATATATATATACAGTAGGCAACTTGCTTAGGTCGTCCCTTTACAGCGCTCTCTTTGGTTTGTAGAAAAAATGGCAGATTTCTTTACTATCAAAATTGACAATTAACCTTTTGTTTAAAAAGTAAACCGATGTTTTTGTTAATTTTGTGCAAAAGATGAGTCTAGAAAATAGAAATCTGAAAATAATTCAAACATTTGTTTGTTTTATAAACTGTTATATAAAAATTATCAGACGAAACCGTTACACGACTACAAGAGCAATCTACAAACGGCGGATGTCTATGGTACAGTCACTCAGAAGTCGATTAATTAATAATTATATAGTGTTATATAATATGGTATACAATACCCCACATTTTTTAAATTTAATGAAAACAAACAAAAGAATGGTGAGCTCTGATTTTTGGGATAGGATTGTGCATGATCACTACGAAAAATCAGCTTGGATAGAAAGTTTCCGAATGAAGAAAACTACATTTATAAAATTGTGTGCTGCATTAAATGAAGACTTGAAACCAAAATCCACATTACTACAACCAAGACTCCCTCTGAGCGTGGAAAAACAAGTTGCTATTGCACTGTATAAACTAGCAAGTTGTTATGAGTACCGAGTTGTTCAGAATGTGTTTGGTGTACCCAAATCAACTGTTCAAAAATGTGTGTACAGAGTTGTCAACAGCATTCTTAAAAATATGTTACATGGTCTAATATATATACACACAGAGAATGAATCAGATAAAATTGCAGAGAAATTTGACAGCATATCCAATATACCTCAAATTTTGGGAGCTATTGATGGATCCCATATACTAATTCTTGCACCTGAAGAAGGATTTAGAGATTTTGTGAACAGAAAGGGTTGGCCTTCTTATAATTTACAAGCTTTAGTGGATTGTAATGGACAGTACTTATAATAATAAATATTTCAATTTGTTGCTTTTATTAATGTCTATTAAATTTAATGACTTATAACGTCAATGTATATATGCAAAATTCTACCTTTAGAATGTTTCGGCTACCTGAACAGTCAAGCCTTTATCAAGTATATTGTTATATCTAAAAGCAAATTTAAACATAGATATAGCGCACATAAATATTATTCAAACGTTGTTATTGTAAACAGTGTTATTAAACTTTTCAGTAATAATTTAGTGAGGTATATCTTTTAAAAATTTGCTTAATAATTGTAGTTTGTGAAAGTGACACAAACATTTGTATATAGATTTACGTATCGTTGACAATATTTTTTTAGTTTTAGAGATATATGTTGTAAACACCCTGGAAATATACATGATGCAGCTGTGTTTAAATCATCCGTATTATATAAAAATTGGAATACGATATTACCTCAGAAAAAACATCACTTTAATGGTATTGATATTTCATTTATGATAGTCAGTGTCCCTGCTTACCCTGCACTAAGATGGCTTATCAAAGGGAACTACAGTACCGTAAATTCAGAACAAGAATCGTTCAATGTTTAAACAGTGCCAGAGTGTGTGTTGAACAAGCTTTTGGCCCTTTAAGAGGGCGGTGGGACCTTCTTTTGAAAAGGAAGGTTGTAAGTCATACCTTTGCACCAAATATTATTGGGGTTTGTTGAGTGTTACACAATTTTGTTGAAAAAAATAATGAGACATTTATCAACCAATGGTTAGAACAAGTGAAAGAGGCTGAAGCTTTTTTTCAGCAGCCAGAAGCTCATGTAAACAGAGACCGGGAAGTCACCTCACCACAGATCAGATCTCACCTTACGTACTATTTAGCATTTTCTTCTTAGGAAAAAATTTTTTTAATACGGTTTACTTGCTACTAAGATTATACTTTGTATTGTACCGTATTTAATAATAAAAAAATCCATAGAAAACCTCTATTATTAATGTTACCTTCTTTACAAATTAACTTCTTCCTGGGTGGAACTCTCAAATTTGCACTAATATGGAGATACGGTTGTGGAAAGACAAAAACCAAATAAATATATTTATAATTCTGTCCGTAGACTTCCACAAATAAATATGCAAATAACTAATGTTTTTATTATGTAGTAAAAAAATAAAATGCACAAATTATTGAAATATAAATATAATTTGAAAACACCCAATAAAAATATATAAAACATAATATATAAAGAAGACACAACATGAAAATTAATTAAAATGAAAACACAAAATTTACAAATACATAAAAAGTATAAAAGTACATATAACCTGAAAAATACACAACCTAATCAACATTTTTGCTACAACTCGGAGTGGACTCATCGGGCTGTGCTGAAATTGCCTTCAGCCCTTACAAAAATCCACTCAGTTGCTGTTTTTGAAATTCGTGCTCTTTCTGGAGTAGTTTCAGCTCCCACTCTTGATGAGCCTTTCTTTCGCTCTCAACAAGATTTTAAATTCCTCTTGCTGTTTTTCCATGATGTTCTTTGCATCTCCGTCTGCTCCTTTTGCAGGTATTCAATGGTTCGCACTTGAGAAAGTTTACCTATAAAATAACAAATAATATAGAGAAAACCCTTAGGTCAATCGCATGCCAACATTATAGTTTCACAGCTGTGCAGTCATAATGGAGACTTATCTTTAAAAGTGTTTAATAACTTACCACTAAGTTTTTGTTTCCTACTCACTGATGGAGTACTTTGACTACTGCTGCACCCAGGGACAATTTCTGTACAACTTTTGTCCGGAGAATATTCTTTGGACCCTGGAATCATTCTGGAATATTCCTCCTCTGTGAATGTTATATTTGTTGCCGAATCATCTTCTAAAAATGGGTAAAATATTTATTAGTAAGAGATATATACATACATTTGACACTACATAATATATGACATTATTTAAAAGGGTTGCAGATACTTAGTTTAATGTAAAAATAAATTCTTACCAATAATCACCATTTCGCACACTTCCTGTGATGTATCAATTCCTCCAATTTGAAAATTTATAACCTTCATAACGTTCATTTCCTCAAAAAAAGGAAATGAAGCCCAACTTGAACCACTAATGCAATTGCTTCTTTTGCAGCTATAGTACTTTTCTTTTAGATGCTTCAATTTCGTCCACATTTGCAAGTAGGTTTTCATCAACGACTCTAATTGTAAATATCGTCGTGTTTATTTTTTTTGCTGTCCATTTATCTCATTACCTCATGGTCGTTACATAACAATATAAAACAGCGAGTCTCTGTCTCACCCCAGTTGAAACTTTTACTTTCTTCGCACACGACATTTTTAAAATCTGAATATTTAAGGTCAACGACTTTAAATTCATACTTTTAAACGTCTTACACCACCAAGTGGCGTATTTTGGTATTAAATTCGTGGCATACTTCAGACCAGCGTTTACACCGATACAAAATTATTTAGGTAAGGTACCTATGCGTTATTTACGATACCTATTGTAGGTCAGGCTAAGAAAAATGCTGACCTGACCTAATATAGGTTATGGACTAAATAAGGTGTTTACACCGAATGACGTAAATCATATAGGTCAGATATAGAGTATAGGTACCAGCCCAAACCGCCGGTGTATACAAAGCCATTGGGTTTAGTAATCTGAACTTTCCTGACACAATTTTATACCCTACTCGCCACAGATCTTCATCTACTTCGTCGCAAAGCCTGGCCCAGCTTCTTCTTTTTGCTCCTTTTATTATGTTTTTTAATTCGTTCTTTTTTTCTTTGTACTAGTCCCTTAGTTGTTCTCTCAGTAGCTCGTTCACTACACGTTTTCCGTTAGCTCTTATCATCACTTGTCTGGCTACTAGGCATTGTTTATGTATCCAGGCGATCTTTTCATTCTACCAGTATGCCGGTCTTTTCCTGAAGTTCTTCTCCTTTTGACGAAAGTCTCGTTGCAGGCCCCCACCACGGTTTTGAACAGTTTCGACATGTTTTGTTCTTGAAGTTGGCACCACTCTCTCCTAATTATGTCAGTGGATTCATTCGCTCTTTCACTTTTGAAATGCCATCCCCTTCTTCCTCCGCTGTTATCAATATTGTTCTTTGCAGCTTCGATCACTTTCAGGTGGATATTTTTGTGGTCACTAAGGTTTTCCTCCTCTCCTTCCTCCCAGTTTTCCATTTTTCTCACATTGTCGTGTGACTATAATGTAATGTCGATGTGAGATGTGCTCTGGTTTCTCTCAAAAGTGGGGGAACCACCCTGATTCAGAACGAGTATGTTAAGCCCATTCGCCCAAGATGGGGCCACGCTCATCTTCCACCCTGGAGCCCCACAAGTGAGACTTATTCTTGAAATCATCATCAACTAGTGAATAATGATTTTGGGTTTCCAAAAGCACTTTTTAAAAACAATTGACTTTGTTATACGAACAAGTTTAAAGATTTATAATATATTAGAAACTGTTGATAATTAAGCACGTTTGTTGTAATAAATGTGATTGTTATTAAACAACCTAAACATACATGTTATGCTAGCAGAAGCGGGAACAAGACTGAAGGCTAAGTTCTTGTTGGTAACTTATCATTGCCAACTTACGAATATATATTAGAAATTCAAATATATTACATTCCTCCCTCCTTAGCTGTGAAGTATTACAAGTGAACTTAAATAACAATGTGAAATTACTTATTATTGAGTTCCTTATATTTAACAAAATGGAAATATAAAGATTACAATTATATCTTAACTTATGTGTAACAATTATAAATTAATCTGATTGGGAACGACCCCAATTATTTCATTAATTTGATCTTTTGAGAGACTCTACATTTGGCATTGTTAGCTTGAGCAAAACTTTTTGAGACTTGCTTAGTGATATCAAAGTTTATTTGCAGTTTTGGTGGTAAATTTGCAATTGATAACTTGGCCACTATGCCTGAACCATTTTTGACTATTGTCTAATTTCACTTTAAAAGTGTGCTCACCTAATTTTGTTTCTATTGTACCCAGTGCCCATGATTTCTTATTAGGGTTCCAAAAGTCCCTAACTACGACTTTTTCCCTTCTTCAATATCGTCGTGTCACCCCCTATTGTAGTTTATTATTTGTCTATTTTGGTTATAACAAACTGTCTTGTTGAGATTTGGCTTGAATTAATCAAATCTCGTTCTTAATTTTTTACCAACAGTAGTTTTGCTGGTGACTCATTAGTCGTACAATGATTTATGTTTCTGTAATGGCTGCAAGCATGCACTTTTTAAACGATTTTGACTGCATTTTCCACTGCTCCATTTGTGGCGTGGTGTCCTCTAGGAATAGTTTTATGGATGATACCATTCTTACTTAAAAAAGTTATAAATAATTCGGACATGAATTGAGGTCTGTTGTCGCTCACCAAGATTTCCGGTGACACGAATCTTGGGAAAGTCTTTCTCAATTTTTTTATTTTACTAACACTTGTAAGTGGTTGTCGTCATCTGAAAAACCTCTACCCGTTTTGAAAATGCATCTAACAGTGTTAGAAACATTTTTCCCTTTACTGGACCTAGCAGATCGATATGGATTCTTTCCTAAGTCTTCTTTGGTTGCTGCCAGGGAATTAATTCCATTTTAGGTGGATCACTTATCTGTTTTAAACAACCTTCACAGCTTCTAGCCTGTTTTTCAATGTCTGCATCCATATTAGGCCACCACACATATGAACGTGCGAACGATTTCATTTTGATTATACCTAGATGACTATCATGTATTTCGTCAAGTATAGCTATTCTTAATGCCTTTGGTATTATAACTCTATATCCTCACATTAAACATCCTTGTTCAGTGTTTATATCATCCTTATGGATAAAATATGGCTTTAGATCTGGTACATCGATGTGTTCTAGCCACCCATTATTCGCGAGCTCTAGTACTTTTGAAAGTATGGGGTCATTTCTGGTTACAGTTTTAATTTTTGTTGAGTCAATTAGGTTGACTTCATTAGTAACCTAGGGCAAATGTGTGCTAATATTACTGTGATATGTTGATACATGATTTATTTATAAAGACATAAGCAATGCAATTTTTATTTCTGCATACATGCTCTATTTATATTGAAAGCCACCCAAATAAACCGACCACCTTTGCAACCTACTAGCTGCCATTTGAGGTATACCTTTATATTCTACCAGTAGCGCGATTAGAGGTTTATGGTCTCTTTTTAATAAAAACTTATGACCATGCAATAATGCTCAAACTTTCGCACTCCGTAACAAATAGCCTAATCTTCCCGATCTATTACTGAATAATTTTTTTCAGCTGGCATGAAACTCTTAGATACAAAACCAATTGGATGCTCTGTTTCATCTTGATATCTATGAGAGAGTGTTGCCGCTATTTCTATAGATGATGCATCGCACGATAGAATTGTCTCTTCATTGGGATTAAAATGCACTAAAAGAGTATCTGATGCGATCAGGTCTCTTATATTATTGAATACGTTTTCACATATTATAGTCCACTTGAATTTTTGTTCTTTTTTTTAAAAGTTTTTAAAACACATTAGTATTGATAACTGTGGTACAAATTTGGAATAATAATTCACCATGCCTGCGAAAGATAATTTGAGGGCTGGGTATTCCTAAAATAGCTCTAATCTTGTCATTATTTTTCTTTAACCCTGATTTATTAATGATATGTTCGAGGTACGATATTTCTTCCTGGAAGAAGACGCACTGTTTTAAATTAATTTTAAACCCGGCTTAGTGAAGTCGATCAAAAGTTTTGGTTACATTATTTAAGTGAATTTCATTATCTTTCCCAGTTACCACAATGTCATCCATAAAATACAACATTATCACGACCTTGGAAAACTTTTTAGATTAATTTTTTGGAAAATGGAGCTCGATGCTTTTGTACCATATGGTAAACAATTTACCTTGAGTAAACCCTTATGAGTACTCCATGTTGCTATTTGAGCTGAGTCCTTGTCCAGCACCAATTGGTGATAAGCTTGACTCAAATAAATGTTACTTTATTGCTCCCCTCCTTGTAAAGCAGTAAAAATGTCTTCAATCCTCGGTAATAGATGTTTTACTTCCCTTAAATGTTTATTTAGGGTGATTTTGTATTCAGCACACAATCTTATTTGCCCATCTGACTTTAATAGTAATAGATGTTTTACTTCCCTTAAATTTTTATTTAAGGTGATTTTGTAATCAGCACACAATCTTATTTGCCCATCTGACTTTAGAACAGGTACCAATGGTGTACTCCATTCCCTATTTTGTATTGGCGAAATAACATTATCTGCTTGCAGTTTTTACAGCTCTTTTTCGACCAATTGTTTATAGGCTAAAGATATTGGCGTCGGTTTACAAAAAACCGGAGTAGCATTTTCTTTTAATAATAATTTTATTATTTGACCATTAAATTTTCCTAATCTACCATCAAACAAGTCTTTAAGTTTATTGATGACATTGAAGTGAAAAATTTTCCAACCGATTTTCAACAACATAGAATCTATTGTTCTTTGATACCCCACTGAAACGGACACATGGTTCAAAATAGCCAGTGGGAGTGATCTTTCCACCTCTAAAAGTTATTAAATTTAAATCTGCTTTGTTCAGTTTAAATTTACTAAAATACTTATTGAAAAGCGTTCTTGACATTACAGAAACTCCTGCTCCATTGTCCATCTCTCTTCTACATACCCAATGCAGGTGTCCAACTTTATTACACCTATTGCACTTATAGGTTTTGTACTTACAGATTTGTTTTCCTTTGTATGTCTTATTGCATGCACTGATCTCGTACTTCCCATTAGAAGCATTACTGTTGTGGGCCTTCCCTTGTCTGTTGTCTTGGTTCTTTTGCTGCCAGTTGCCTGTTTTTTTTTTTGCCTAGCCTGTTCAGATTCTTTATTAAAACCCTGTTGTTCCTGGATGGTTGATTCCTGTTTACAAGCAATTTCCATAATCTTGTTTATTTAAACATTGATATCTTCTTCGTCTCGTCTCTCCTAGATAGATCCTTGAACTAATCCACTAATAAATGTGTCTGTTAGTTTTTCATTTAAATTAGTCCCGAAGTTACACACCCTGGCTTACCAGTCTGCTACACTTTCAACAGCCTAAAACACTAAAATAATATTTACAGAAAATGATAAAATAATTTTCCTACAAAATCTGAATTGATATAAAATACAAAAAGTTTATGAACATTACAAATAAAGAATATTACAATATTATTTCAAATACTTATATAAAATATATGTTGTTGTTGTTTTTGATTTGATAAATTTCTGACTGTTGTCAGATACCCAGTATCCAGTTATTTGGATTAGTTCTTTTTTAAGGGTATAGGAAATACAGGATGGGAGTGAAAACTTGCTGGCAATTTATGAATTCTAAAACAAAAAACCTGTATTTGTAACGAGATTTACCAGCTTGGTGTAGTTATATACAGTGGGAGTTCTCAAGACAGAAATTATGTTAAGAGGTCTATATTTTTAATGTCATTCATAAATTTAGCGACTGCAGGAGACTTGCAAGTACAGGCCATTATAATGTGTTTGGTATCCTGATGCTCTCCACATTCACACAATGGAGAATCTGACCCACCAATTCTGCTTAAATGGACTGCAGACTTACTATGATTGCAATGAATACGGTTCACAAAAACAATATTGGACCTGTCGGTAAAACAGACAGATTTGAACCATAGAACTTTTCTGTATTCTTCCTCAATCTTCCTATACCAATCATCCTTGTACTTAAGAGCCTCAAGCCAAAACTTTATCCACTTGTTATAAATTGCTTTTTGTAACATATTTAATAGATCAGTTTGAGTCAGTTTATAGTCGAGTAAATCGTCAAACTCTCTAGCTTCATTCGCAAGAGAGTCTGCTATCCAATATAAAGGGCAATATCCTAATGCCCAGGGATCCAGGTGATTTTAATATCCTGTTATTTTGATTTAGCTGCAAGGAGTAATTTTTTAATAAATACCGGAATGTAATTTGAGTTGGGGATATTCCCACTCTTTCGAATTACCTGTGCTGCCGAATGTGAATCTGAGCATATGATCGACTGAGGAATCTTTTTCGAATCTATATGTATTATGCTGTGGAAGATGGCCATTAACTCAGGGGAAAGAATTGATAATGAAGAAGGCAGTCTACCACTAAGTTTAACCCTGGCCGATAGAGAAAATATACCAACTCCTACCGAAGCGAGAGGGATCGACTTTGAAGCATCCGAGAAGAATATTACGTGATTGGGAAACCTGTACTTGATAATTGAAAGGAACAAAGCATTTGACTCAGTGGCTAAGTACTAGGTTAACCCGACGTTAAATAAACAATACAAAGCATTTGATAAGGATGGAGTCATGCCTGTGTCCTTCCAAAGCCCGAAATCTACCATATTCCGGCAATTCACCACCTGTGCAGACCAATCGACCGAGTAACAAAGAGGCCGTCGAAGACTTAGCATGGGCAACTCAACACTTAAGATCATTTCCATGGCCTTAATCAAAGGAGGAGTTTTTTTATGTGACCAATATGGTCGAGTTTTAACAAGGTATTTAATTTTTTATAATTGGATTGTTTAGGACACTCATGTTTTTCACCAGAAACCTCGCAGACAACCATAGAAATCTAAATTGTAGTCCCATCTCACCACACTCAGATAGGATGATTATACAAGTTGTGGACTTCATGTAATCCATCAGTGTTCTGAGGGCAGAGAACTGATTTCGGTCCATAATGACAGAACTCGATTTGGAGATCGGCCACATGGCCAAGGCTGAGTAGTCCAAATGTGATTTAATCAAACCATAATATATAAGCAGCAAACTTTTGGGATCAATGCCCCATTTAACACCTGAGACAGGCTTAAGCAGATTGATACCCTGTGAAGTTTTTTTAAATATTCTGTCAATGTTAGGCCCCCAGTTAAGCTTGTCATTGAGACATGTGCCCAAATTTGTGAAACTGTCAGTCCATTGAATGATTTTCTGTTTGTATATTATATCAAGCTGGGAGCGTCGCTCACGGGTTTCCTAAGCAAGACCACCGTCAATTTAGACAAGTTCAGCTGCAGGCTCAAATCATTTAACTAGTTTTTTACTCGAAGTAAAGCTCGATTCATCTTTATGACCATTGAACTGTCATCATCCCCCGACAGATGAATCGCAATGTCAACCGCATACTGAATGACTTCCACCTCTGTTCCAATTACTGCCTTCAGGGAGTTTACATACATATTGAATAGAAGGGGACTAATACTCAAGCCATGAGGTAGACCCATACTGCAAGATAGGGGACCTATTCTTTCGTTTGAATTGGGCACTGTAATTGTAATGGATCGACCGGTCAGTAATTGCAGAATGTTTTGCCTATATGGCTCAGGAATCTTGACCTTAGAGATTATGTCGTTTAACACAAAGCCGAGGACAGATCGGGAAAATCATCCAAAATGTTTATTACACACAGCAAAATTTATTGAGAACATTAATGAAACTATTGCTTCCGTTGTTTCTCGACCTTTTCTGAAATTAAATTGAATGGAACTTAACCAATCACAGTGTTCCAACAGCCAGTACAGGCGGTTTTTGACCACCCTGTCAAAAGTTTTGCCCACACAAGAGTCAAGAGCGATAGGTCTGTAACTGGACACTGAAGAAGGGTCTTTGCCATGTTATTTAATTGGGACCACCAAATAGGTTTTCCAATCATTCGGAATTTGACCACCATTCAGGATAGTGTTGAAGATGTCAGTTAGCAATGAGATGCCTTGATGCAGGGAGCAGTCCCTCTTATGTAGGAGTAGATCCTGAACTTAATTGAGAACACGTGCAACGGAGCTGTGTCTATCTAAGGAAGAACAAAACTTGAAAAATCCGCATCTTCTCTGTTTGACAAATACTAATCTGACCTGCTCAAAAAATATTCTATGATCAGAAAGCTTTTATACGCCATGAAGGCCAACCGCCAGCTGATGAAGGCATTCTGACATTCTTCTTTCCTCCAAGGGATGACTGCCTTATTTTTAGGGAGAGGTTTTGAGAAAGGAATAGACTCACCACCTGCTGAATCAAGTATCAATTTGAAAGAGGAGTAATCATAATCATTCTCTAGGTTAATGAAATTACAGTAACCCGAGAAATGGTCACTGAAAAATGAATCTTCCATTATGTGGTAGATACAAGAGGAGGCTTTGTGTGTTCAGGAGTGTAGGGGAACCATAATTCCTCTAAGGCGTTATATAGACCTCTGCCATTAAAGTTAGAAGCAGTCGAAGCCCAAGAAGGTTGATTCGCATTTAAATCTCCAATCAAGAAGCATGGTGAAGGTAAAGCAGTGAGAATACTTGACCAGCTCGCGGAATTAACAGCCGGGTTGTACACACTAACTGAGCTCAACTTGATACCCATCACTTGAAAACCATGTTGCAGTTCGGAATCCAGAACAATCTGTGAGATCAAGATTTTCCTTTTATAGATTATGGCTATTCCGCCAAATCCATCATCACTATCTTCTCTCAAAGTATTATAGTGTTTAATATTTCAAATATCGTTTATTTTTAAATGTGTTTCACAAATGCAAATAAGGTCTGGGTCCTGTTCTTCTATTATTTTTAAAATTTTAAAGAGAACAATCTTAATTTTATTTTTAATCAGAAATATAACGTTATAGAAAGATAAAAGGAAGAACCCAGAGATAGCGAATGTGATTTAATTATAGTCAAATCCATCTAAGGCAGAATATGAGGGAGCCCTCCTGACTTAGGGAGTCCCTTGAGAAGATGAGTTGACTTGTGAGTTTTTATTTAAGTTATTGCATGTTTTAATTAGTAAGGAATGAACTGTGTAAACCGTGGCTTCGTCTATATTATTTGTTTAGGCTCTTCCCAAACTATTGTGCCAATTTAGAAGCGTTCTTGCTCAGATGGACTAAGCTATTTTAGTATTGAACGTGGCAATGGTTCATAATAATTAGACCTTTTGCTTGATGTTATTAAAGCTTTGAAGGACCAACCTCTTAATTTGCTGTTAGGTGCAGCTAATCACATATAAAACAATAGATATCAATATCCTACCTTATTTCCAGTCAATCGACCACCAGTGGTGAATTTGACACTATAATAAAGGTTAAAGAGATACAGTAAGAGGGGACAGGACAAGCAATATATCTAAACAATCACACCACACTGTTATTTCACTGTTAATTGCTTCACTCCTGGAAGCTGACTCTCTACTTCTTCTATTTTTTGATCACCAGATGGCAGAAGTTTATTGGTTTTAAATTGACCACACAGGAGCGGACTAAGGTTGGTTCACTCACAAAATAAAATGAACTATACCAAATTACAGGCCAGTAATGAACATACCGCCCGCCATATTTTGATCAGAGCAAAATATCCAAACTCAAAAAAAAACAAAACAATACCCTAACAAACTTCACCTACCGAAGGGGTGAAGACCCGCCTGCCATGGGAACACCAAGCAGGGGGAAGTTATTCCTAAGTTCATGATGTGGGAGATGGGCATACGACTTTTACAATAGGTCACTTCACTGTACCAGTGGGGGTACGAATCGTGACAATGTGAAATATATTGTAGTCACCTGGATGAGTCTGAACAACTCGACCTAATTTCCACTGTAGTGATGAACAATTAGGATCAGACAAAAGTACAAGATCACCCTTTGTCAAATTGCGTGAGGTACTACTTCCTCTTGCACGAGCTTGCATTGTAGGAAGATACTCAAGGTGCCACCTTCTCCAAAAGTGCTGCGAGAATTGTTGGACCAATTGCCAACGAGACAATCTATTGAGCGACAAATCCACCAAATCAAAATCTGGATGACTCAATAGGGGGGCACCAATCAAAAAAAGACCTGGTGTGAGGACATCAAATTTATCAGGTGATTAAGAAATTGGACAAAGGGGTCGAGAGTTCAAAATTGCCTCAATGTTAGCAAAAATTGAGGTGAGTTCTTTAAAGCTAAAAGATCGCTTACCTGCGAAGCGTACCAAATGAAACTTGGCAGACTTAGCCTTCGCTTCCTAAAGCCCACCAAAATGTGGGGCAGAAGGGGGATTAAAATGCCACTTGAACCTTCCTATTTAGAAAAGTGACTTTCGAGCGCCTTTTACAGCTCAGTTTGCTACATAGAGACATACAATTCTTTGAGTTGGCGAGGGGCTCCTACGTAATATGTACCACAATCTGAATATACGTCAGAGGGAACCCCTCTTCGGGCTATGTAACGATAAAATGTAGCCAGAAAAGCCTCTGTAATAAGACTTGACACTACCTCAAAATGTACTGCCTTGATTGCCATACATACAAAAAGGCATAAGTATGCTTTCTCGAATCAGAAAAGGACCGGCAAAATCCGTACCCACACTAAAAAGGGACAGCTTTGGCGCATAAGTGAGGGAATTTCTGAGCCTGTAAACTCAGTTTCAAACAAATCTATTGTATGTTCATCTAGCAGTCGAAGAACCAAATGTAAAAATATATAGTCTGCATGGTCATTCAATTTCAGTGACTTAAATGCAGTAGTATTTTCCCTCACTGTATTCAAAAATGCTTGCAGTAATGCAAATATTGCCCTTGGTGACAATGAAGAGGTGTTCCAAACTTGATCTAAATAATGAACTGCGAACATGCGAAGTTTGCATTTGAAACTGGTAAAGTACTAATTATACCAGACGCAGGTTCGCTCAAACAATTACTAAGGTGTTGAAACCTTTCAATGTCTGACAACGATGTGTGTTTTAGAACCACAGCTGAAAACATGTCCCTGAAATGAGTCCATGCTGAGAGATCACTACCCGAAAACTTAGGCTAATTCAGACGAGGTTGTATGCTGTTAACTTTATCAGCACTAGGTTGTGGAACTAAAGAAGATAGCTTTGCTTTATCAAAGAAAACATGAGCAAACTTTGCTTTATATTAAAGATCTTCAGCCTTTTTAAAAACCTCCTTACGAACATCCTCTTTACAATGTTTAATACTAAGAACACTTAAATCATCACATAAGGCCTGTGCGCTGTTGATATTAGCAAACAAGTCTGAAAAGCGAGCCTCAAATAGGTCAATCTTTAAAGATGTTTTCATAGCCAATCGACCAATCTCAGTAGCAGTTTCAATGAGGTTAATAAATTATTCAAACTTTGCAAATCAATAACAATTTGCTGATCAACTGTTAAATTCGACATATTGAAAGAAATAAACATTAAACAAACAAATAACAAAATATGCGTTAGTGTATAGCCAACTATCTACACACTAAATCAAAATGCGTTTAGTGAACTAGGCCCTTAAATCAAAAAGTTAATGAGAAACTAAATCAAAATGCGTTAGTCTATGGTAGACTAAAATCAAGTGTAAATGTATGGACACTTAATACTCTGTACAAATTCAATAATATTCAATTTTATTGATAAAATGTACAATCATAAAATAGATTTCCCAACCTATTCATAAGAAAACATATGTGGCGATACTATATAAAATTAGAAATTAAATGATTTCAATTAACAAATGAATATAAGGTCTAATCAATTCAATTAGATGATAATTAAAAGGACCAATGTTTAGGCTCTTCCCAAACTAACTATTTTAGTATTGGACTTGTTCATAATAATTAGACCTTTTGCTTGATGTTATTAAAGCTTCGAAGGACCAACTTTAATTTGCTGTTAGGTGCAGCTAATCACATATAAAACAATAGATATCAGTATCCTACCTTATTTCCAGTGAATCGTCCGCCAGTGGTGAATACAATACTATAATAAAGGTTAAAGGGATACGGCAAGAGGGGACAGGACAACGAATATATTTAAACCATCACACCACACTATTATTTCACTCTTAATTGCTTCACTCCTGGAAGCTGATTCTCTACTGCTTCTATTCTCTGACCACCAGATGGCAGAAGTTTATTGGTTCTAACTTAATCACACAGGAGCGGACTGTTTGGTTCACTCACAAAATAAAATGATCTATACCAAATTGCAGGCCAGCACTGAACATTATTAGATGTGATCAGCTCTATAGTAAGGGAGTCGATAAAATCCTGAGTAGTCCAATTTGTTTTAAGATGACGGGAGCTTTCGTGATTCTGGATGTTTCTAATACCTTTAACACTTGAATGATTAATTGGACAGGCCTGGTGTCCCACAGTATCATATGAAGTAGATGGTTGCGTGTTATCAGATTTCCTCTTTTTGATGACTGAAGCAAATGATCTTTGGGAAATTTTATTTTCAGAGAACAGTCTTCTATTTTCAATCTGGATGAGGGTTGGGGTCAGAATTGCGATTTAAGTCTGGAAATTCCCTTGTGTACTGGGAAACAACATACGATTGTTTATAATTTTTTTTTTATTTTATTAGTAAGTTCTGAAAAGATAGGTTTTGGAATGCCTTCGTTTCTTTAATGATCTTTTACTCGCAAACTCTGGAAAAGACCGCTGAGTAGAAGAATCGGAATCCTTCACAGTGACAACATTTAACATAACATATTTATTAAGCCCACAAAAAAATATATACATCGCAACAGCCAAGTCAATACAAAAGGAAAACAAACAATAAATTTCAAAAATTAATCTGTGGCCTTAAACATATCACTGTTCCAGAATTCTTCCATGGAGTAGATCGAATTCTCTTGTAAGGTTTTCTTAATGATTCTCCTAAAGGATACCGGATACAGTTCAATTATACCGCTAGGCAACTCATTGAAAAGTTTGATACCACCAATAGTTTGTGGAGCACTGCGTTCTCGAAAGTCTGTGGTATGGTATATTAACTTTGGATTTATTTCGGGTGGTCTCTCTCCTGGTGTGGATGTACTCCAAGCATGCAAGTATATACAGGTTCACGACGGTTAGTATTCTTATACTTTTAAACAAATTTCTGCAACAGAGTCCGTTTCAACATGAAGCACATCTCTTTTAGTATGATGGTCAGCAAGGTGCCAATTTAAAGTTTCTTTAAAGACGACACTTTCTGGAGAATTACACAGGATATTATCTGGGCAGGTGCTACTAACAGCCGTCGTCCTAGGTGGTTCAAAAAAAGTAACTGAATATCCAACAGAACTCTTCTATCAAATGTTTTGTATGAGAATCTGCAATAAAATTTATGTTAAAATCACCAACTTTTACAATTTTGCTGTTATATTTTTTATGTATATATATTAGAGATGCTTCCAGATTATCAAAGACATCTACTTCCCCAAAGGAGATCTATATACACATATAATGATTATATTTGCAAACAAGATTCTGATTCCACACATCTCAATGTCGATCCCTTCCACCTTCAGGTGGACCTTAATTTCCTCTATTCCCAAGCTATGATGGTATAGTACAAGTACACTTCCATAGGAATGATCCTGCCTACATAGGCTACTTCCGATCTTGTAGTTGTTTAGGCGGATATCTGGCAATTCTTCTTTTACAAGCCAATGTTCCAATACACAGACAATCTTCCTAGTTTTTGTATCATTTAATAAGAATTCCAACTGAGCAACCTTATTCCTCATACATTGAATATTCATATTCAAAATTTCCAGAACATTATCACTTTTACCTGTTTCAGTCTGTGTTACTGTTGCGCCTTTAGAAAATTTTCTTAAGTTGTCTATTAACTTTCACTTCTCCTTCCCTTACGTATTTTTTTTTTGCTTCATTTAAGGCGGATTAAAAAATTATTTGTAAGTACTCCCTCTGGCCAGATACTAGGGTTAAGTAACTCTTTAGTGATGTGTGATTCACTTCATGGGTGCTTGGAGGTTAATTTCTCAAATTTCAGATCAGTTATGTTTTTATCCTTAAGATATTTCATCAGAGATTCCACAGTTGTATCCACGCTAATCCTGTATGCATGAAATGATCTGAATTTTGGAGCTCCCTTTATGCTGGCTTCTTTATTTGTTCCATGTATGGAAACATTCTCAAGTATTTCACTTCTGGATATGCAATCCCTTTTTACTTTCTTTCGCCTACCATTTCTAACAAGTTGCCTTTCGTTTACTTGATTTGTTATTTTTTCCGTTGGAGACCGTTTTTTCTTGTTGCAGATATATGAGTTTATTCATCATTTCCCGCTATTTCTTTAACAGTGTATCCATTTCTTGATTTTCAGTACTCTCACTATTAAAGACATACTTTTCCGTTTCTGATTTAATGTTCTACTGAAAAGGTTTATCTTTCGTTATTTTTTCCTGAGTCTGGCCGTGTTCTTTGTTATTAGAGTCAGGTAGGAAAGTTTGACAGTTTAATGTTAGAGACAACCCTACCCTCCAAATATCCGTTTTTTGTTAGAAGTTCGTTAATAAGTTGATCTTTTGTTCTGATTATGTATCAACCTTTCCATAAGAACTATACGGGCATCAGTATCCATCACGGACACCTCTTTTGTTTCGACATTTCACGTGGCGTTTTCACCACCGCAGTAGTCGATTAGACCGCGCCTTATCACTCTCGCGTTCTTAAACGATCTTTCTCTGCATCCCTGGTGATATGCTTCAGCACATTGGACACAAATCATCAAATTTCAGCTCCTTGTTATTGCAGCACTTGTAATACTTGGTAGCCATCTTAACATTGAATTGATTTGGTCTGTAACGAACATGACTGAGAAGAATGATTTTCAGAAGTCGCTTCGCCGAATTTTTGACATCTTTCTAGGCCCCTGCATTGTGTTTTGGTATGACCAAAACGAAGACGACGGAAGCAAAGAATGACTGGATAGATATAAGTTTTGACCTCTGAGTCATAGTAAAGCAGTGAAATGTACGTTTCATAAGTGAGGGTACCGTATTTATTCCTTTTATTAAATCTTCTTATCGAAATTATTTTTCTGGACGATATTATATTAGATATTAATTCTTCATCGGATAGTTTTGGGTCAATGGCAAGAACAGCACCCTGACAAGTGATCAGGTGCTTAGGAACAAATAAGTATATATTTTTCTTTTTAAATATTGGATTAATCAGAACTAAGTTAACTGCACTGCCCGTAAAAAACC
Source organism: Sperchopsis tessellata (assembly GCA_033557685.1). Classification (NCBI taxonomy): domain Eukaryota; kingdom Metazoa; phylum Arthropoda; class Insecta; order Coleoptera; family Hydrophilidae; genus Sperchopsis; species Sperchopsis tessellata. The sequence goes on along the minus strand of JAWQRN010000052.1, from coordinate 15,158 downwards.
CCAATTATCAGCTTATTTTGTCCATTTTTTTGTAACAGACTTGACCCCATTCACCTTCGATTCTTTAAGTAGCTTACCTAGTGCTATTGGATGCATAAATTAAATTTTACCTATGATGTTTAGTTTTGCAAAGTCTTTAATAACCCAAAAGTCTAAGAAAGCCTTTTGTTTGCATAGTCGTTTTTGGTTGGATTTTACTCCACCAGATGTGATAATATAACAATGATGTGCTATTTCCTTTTTTCAAAATTCTGACTTGTCAATTTGTATTTTGAAATTTGATTTTCTTAATCTTTCAAAAACATCTTTAAGTTTACTAATGTGCTCTTGTAAATTAATGCTAAATATACTTAAACCGTCGGGACACACGAGTACTCTTTCGTTTTTTATACTGTGCAGAATATTGTCGGCTATTTTTTAGTCCGAAAGGCATCTGTAAGATCTCATAGTAACCATTTTCTGAATTAATTCCAGTTTTTTTAATATCAGCTTCATTCATTTCTATTTGATAGAATCCTGACACTAAATCTAGAGTAGTAAAGTATTGATATCATCCTAATTTATCCAATAGATCAGTTATATTGGGTAGAGGATATTGGTCGTCAATAGTTTTTTTTGTTAATTTTGCTATAGTCGATAACTATAGAGGAGAGTGGGGCACAGAGGACATCTTAACGTTCTAGCGATAAAACTATTATTACTCATAGAAAATGTATTAAATTTGATAAATTTATATCTTAAGGGGTCTAGTTTGGATCGGCATTAAAATTTTTACATAAAGATAACTTCATTTTTAAGAAATTACAAAAAATAGTTAAATGAAAAAGTGTCCCCTGTGCCCTGTAGCTGGAGCACATAGGACCATGCGTGGTTCTGTGTACCCGTAACTTATTTAAACTTAATAATAATAGTGGGATTATAAAAAATCAAAATGAATTTCATGTAGGGAATGAAGTTTTTATTATTAACATTTGAAAAATTAAAAAAACAGTTAAAAAATAATGTATTAAAACAAGAAAATTGGTAATGATTTATGTGCAATTTATGCATACAATGTTATTGTCATCTTCTTCAGCTCCCGCACAGCTATCATGCGTCCATTCCTTGCATATTCCGCACTGGATCCATCCTTCATTTGATTTTGATTCTAAAAATTTTTCTGTGCAGTAAATGCAGTGTGAGTTTGTCTCATATTTTTCTGAATCAGTGCTACTTTCAATATCTGCCGTTCGAATAATAACTCTCTTGCTTTTAATTTTTTTAATACCTTTTTTTTAACGCTGCTAATGACATCTTCCGAAGTCTTTATTTTTCATTCGCAAGTTTAGTATTGTTAAGTGGTGATCCCGTTAGGTCTTCTGCATACTGAGTTCTAGGTTTGAGTTTGTTTTCTTGGGGTTTTCGTTGAGAGTTGGGTTTTGGTGATAGTTGATTCAATATGTTTTACACCTTCTTATCAATTCCATCAAGTGTAGTAGGCAGTAGACATCTGGTAAAGTTGGGATTATAGGAGCTTCGTTAACTTGATCAGACTGGGGTACAGGTAATTCATTAACTTCAGACGGTAAATAGTCTTCATCAGATAAAAATTCTGGAACATATGGGACAATTCCTGTAACAATTCCTCTACACCACTTACGTTTACCAGAAGCATCTAGCTTCTTTGGTACTACCCATTTAGGTGAGGACCATGGTGAATGAGCAGGTCTTATAATGTTCTGTTCTAACATATTTTGTACTTGGTTTTGAACTTTTCCTCTATGTACTTCTGGGTAGCAATAAGATTTAGTATATACGGGTATTTACTTGGTATGTAAATGTTAGCTGTTCTTCTTCTGAATGAAATATATTAGCATATTCATTTATTAAGTTTGCTTTCTTCTTCGTTATTTAAATGACGTGTGAATTTTTGAAAAGTCAAACTTTATTTTTTCTATGCTCAACATATTAGAATTACTTTCTAATTTTTATTTGTATCCGTCGAAATTCTGTACAATAAAGGGTTGTGAGAGGTCTGTTGATACTGGTCCCTCTAAACAGTTGAGAATTGTGCACTGGGCTTGATAATTAGTTACTGTTGCAACATATTCTGGAATTTCTAATTTAGATATTTTTATATAGGGCACTATTATTTCGTCTTGAATATCTTTTACATTTATTTTAATGACTTGTTGGGTTCTATGCTGTACATCTATATTGTTTATACAATGTAATTTTAATGTACATCTTGGTGTGGTTAACTTCTTGTTTTTTAAATCAACATTCGCTCTTAATTTTAAATTACCTAAACCTAATAAACAAAGTGATTATGAAAATTAAATAAATGAAATTTTACAGAAAGTTTTTTTTCCTTAAAAATTTGTGAACATGAAATGGAACACTATTATGACCTATAGAAGTACCATGAACCATTGAAATTTGAAAGATTTCTTTCGTATTTAATTTTATGAAGAAATTATGTGCTATTTGCGGCTTAATGGTGTACTACCATTATCTATCATAACTTTTAAAGTTATTTTCGGGAAAAATTATATATGGTAGTTCATTATCTTTATTTGTTAAGTTTATTAATATAAACTAAGGTTTGCCTGGTCTGAGGCAACTTTACCTAACAAATGGTCTTCAGAGCATTCTGGAGGGAATTCTACCAACGGTTCATTGGTTAAGTTGAAGAGTTCTTCAATGAAATTCGGTCTGTTTTGGTAACCAAGACTCGGAAACCTGTTTGCACTTTGTTGAAAGTTTGGTCTTTGATTAGACCGGGGCTATTAGGTGTTTCTACTTAAAATACTCATAGATCTAGGGCTAGGAAATGTTTGATTTGGATATTTACATTATGAGGAAATTGTGTTAATTGTTACTTAGGAGCTTGTGGGACGAATTGCGAGAAGGTTGGTTAATTCATTGGCTTTTTCAGTTTTGGAAAACTGTTTGGAAAGTAAGTTTTCCTTTGCATTGTTTCAAGTTGAAAATCATTTGTAAGCATGTAATCTTCATTTAAATCACTACGATTTTTGGTTTGTAACAGACTTCCTATAGGGTATATTCGTAATGCATAGTTTCTGAAGTAACAATATCGTACTTTCTGTAACTTTTAAACGTGTCATGAAAAAGGATATTTGTAAATTCAGCACTTGTTGAATTTTATTAAAAAGTCAAATGGGTTCTCATTTTCTTGTCTCAGGGTTGATAGAAGTTCAATGTATAGCAATCTCCCTTGTCAGCATAAGTGCTTAATAACGATGACTTAAGGTCATTCCAGTTTTTTGCAATAGTAAAAGAAAAGTTAATGGCCGCAGATGCTTTTTAACTTATTTACTAACTTTTCGCAAATATTAATAAACCGCGATAATAATTGACTTTGTTCACGAAAATCATTTCTTAAATGATAAATTAGCATGGAATTTTATAGGAAATTGGAGTTTTGAACTTAAATCAGAATCTGTATCTCTGTCTGAATTATAATTTTTTAAACCTCTAAAAAACATGCATACTCACAGTAAAAGTAGTTTCGTCTGATCCATAGCCTGCAGGTTCGCTTCTTCAGTATATATTTGAAGATAGTGGATGGAGTTGACTACTTTTGGCCTTCTAGGAATTCAGGATGTCTTCAATTTTCGTTCGAACGCTGGATCAGATATTTTGTTCGGATTTGTCATAAACCATAAAAACAAAGCAGATTTATGTTCACTAATATTGCCAAGAATATCCTACTTACTGCGCCAATAAACTTTCAAACATCTGGAGAGCACTTTTTAAAAACACAATATACGATCTAAAAGTAACATATTGTTACGAAATTACTGGGTTCAATTAAACTATTTGTCAAATAATACTTTCTTTTATTTAATATCAGTTATTTAATTTATTTACTGATTTAATACTAACATTAAGTTAACATTTATTTACAGACACTATCTGTTTACATTTAATATTTTATTTATATTACTCGAGCGAGTTATACTTCTTGTGTACTGACTTGAACGGAAATCACTTCTGAACTGCCCAAACAATCAGACACCGTTACATACAGAAATTCTAGGAAATCTGGCCACATGCATAAATAATATTATTTAACAACACTTTGACATTTTTAAAAAACTTTATTTTACTATTGTATGTTTTAACATAGGTGTTTTTATACAGCTTCTTAGACTTTGGAGTTATTATATATTATATTGGCATAAAAATATTGGCTCCACAAACTATGTTACAACTAAATTTTAGTGAGTTTTAATATAGAACTTGGTTTAATGTCCAAGTGATCTTTATATTTTTCATTAAATATAGTAAAAGAACAGTCATTAGGCAATTTTATAAGATGATTTGAATTTAAAATTTGTCTACCATTAGATTCACTATTGTACTCTAATGTATTATTGTCAAGTATAATTAATACAAATACATTTATATTTTTAACATGTTTTACATAATTAGAATGGTATAAATATTGGATTAAATAACAATTTTGAGTTGAACCTGAAAAAATTTCGTTAATACACAAGTTATCTTTATGATTATTGTCTTTAGTGAAGATCCATTTGTCTTCAATGGACATAACTTGTCTTGGATCATGTTACTTCATTATTATCTTTTATAACACTATTGCATTTTTCATCAATAGTAATGTCTTTAATGGGTACATATTCAATTTGGTATAACTGAGTAATTTTGGGGAAATTAAGTGGTACATTAATTTTTATAAGGATTTTTTCATTAAAGTATCCAACTTTAATTTGTTATATACTGAAAAAGTTATGATTGTCTTTGAGTGGTATTATCCCTTTGTTATATATTGTTTTCAATTTTTGTAATTCCTTGTGAAAAGTATCATATGATAAAATTTGAGGGTGGATAATACTTCGTAAGTCAAAGGTTATACCATTGGTTAGTTGGGATATGAATTTATTAAAGTTATCAATGTCTGTATTTAATATAATGGTTTGTTGCATTAAATGCAGAAATCATACTCTACACCAAATATATTTTTTAATGAGGAGATTATGTTTCCCAGTGCGGTAATTTGTTGGGTTATTTTGTCAAAATGAATGTTAATAATGTTCTGGGATTCTTCTTCAAATTCTACTAATTTATTTTGATTATTTTATAACATTTTTAGTGTATCATGTATTTGATTTGATTCGTCTGAGTCCATAATACCAAACAAGTAATTAGTCCCTTTTCCAATAAAATCAAATGGGGATCTCTTTGATCGTTGTGTTATCAAATTATTAACTTGTATATCTATACTGTTTAATTTTTGTAATGTTTGATTGAAAATAGTACTAGTATTTTCTAACGCCGGAAAATTTTATAATGTCTGGTTTATCTAAATTTTCTCGCATCTAAGTAATTTTTCGATTAAGATTAGTTTTTATTTTAACAATTTGGTCTAGTGGAATTTCGTATAATAAAAGGTGATAATCTTGAATTCATAGGCCTTACCTAGACGTATTGGGAGGACAAAGTTATTGATTAGTTTAATTTCGATATTGTCAGTTGCCACTTGAAGAGTCTGAAGGCTGATAATCAGGTTTAGTTTAGTCTTATTAATTTTGGTATTCCTAAATTTGGAAATTTAGATTTTTCGTTAGGAAGGTTTTATCAGTTACTTTAATCGGGATTATGTTTTGTTCTTTTAATAAACGCAAGTTGTCCTAAAATTAGTTTTTCTGGTTTTTTATTGGTTTGTGTATTCTGAATGTTTTGTTTAATTTTAATAATATTTTCTCTGTCTTGTTGATTAATGATATTACACATTCTATTTCTGTTTTCCAGGTAATCATTTGTTTTCATTTTGATTTAAAGGCAATTTATTCTCTAATGGTCCATTGATAATTTGGAAGGGTGTAAATTTGGTAGTGTTATGTGTCGAGTTATTGTAGGAAAGTACCGCAATATTTAACAATGCATCAAATGATTTTTTTTTTATCTTTCCTATTTTGAAAAGCGTAAAGATTCTATAAGTGAAGAATGAAACCGTTCTACTATACTGTTAGATTTTGAGTTTTCAACTGATGTTGTATAGTGATTAATTTTGTGTAGTTTGAAAAATTCTTGTGAGAGTATATTGCAAAAGGTTGCATCATTTTTTAATATAATTTGATGAGGGATTCCATGATGGGAGATATATTGGGATAATAGTACAATGAAATGTATTGAGGTTCTGTTTTGCATTAAATCTGCTTGAGCATATTTAGAGAAGGAATCTACTATTGTCAGTATATTATTGTTTTCAATGGTACAAACATCAATGCGAAGTATTTCGAAAGGTGTTTTTGGATTGGGTGTTAAGGAAATTGGGGCTTTGATCATGTTTCGATCTATTTTAGCCAATTTACATATCTCACGGTTGTTTATGTATTTGGTGGTGTATTTGTCTAATGACAGCCAATAATATAAGATTTTCTGTAAATTACATTTTTCGGTGATTCCTCTATGTTTTTTAATTTTACATTATTAACATTTTGTCGTATGACTTTTACTATTTCTCTTTCCATAGTTCTACCCTTAAAATATATTGCCTGTACTTGATTAGGTATATTAATTTCTTTTTATGCCTTAAGAATTTCTTTGTTGGAATAGCCATACGGTAAAATGCATGTGAGTCTTGATTTTGTGTTATAAAATAATTTTCATTTTGAAATGGTTGCTTGTGAAAATGATCTAGAGTGTCAAATAATATTTGGTTTTGATATTGATTAATACAAACATCTTTATGGGGTATTTCTATTTGTTGTATACCTTCATGCGAATGAACGGTCATTTTGTCATATTCTGGATGGAGAGAAACTACAGGTGCTTCTAATTCGGAATGATCAGGATTTGGGCTTCTTATGATTGGTGATTTGATTAAGGAAATCATCGATAGCATTTATTTCTTTATCTGTAATAATATCTGGTTAGGTTTTAATAGAAAGTGAATCATTGATTTCATTGTTGTAAATTTTAATACGTGATAATGCATCTGGGACGTAGTTTTCTTTTCCTGGTTTGTACTTAATTTCATGTTTATAATCTAAAAGTTTTAATTTCCATCTAGTTTTTTGCGTTTGGTTCTTTACGTTAGAAGAGGCAAGTGAGGGGTCTGTGATCGGTTTTTATTATGAATTTAGTACCATAAAGATAGGGTCTGAAGTGTTTTGTGGACCATATAATTTCCAATAGATCCTTTTCCGTGGTGGAATAGTTTTGTTCAACTGAGTTTAAAATTCGTCAAGCGTACGCGATGGGATGTCCGTTCTGTGGTAGGACAGATCCAAGCGCATCTTTACTTGCATCGGTTGTAAGTGTAAATTGTTGTAAAAAATCTGGATACTGTAAGATAGGGTCATTTTTCAAAAGTGTCTTGCAAAGTTCAACGGTACTATCAAACCAGACCTTTATAAAGGTCTGGTTTGATGGTGGCATTCTTTTTGAGTTGTAGAGTGAAAACTTTTGTTATTTGGGCAAAGTTCGGAATGAATTTTCTATAGAAGTCAAGGAGTCCAAGGAAAGATTTAATTTCTATATGAGATCGGGAAGAGGAAATTTATCAATAGCTTCGATCTTTTTTGCATTAGGATCTACATCATCGGGTATTATTATATGACCAAGGAATTCGGCTTCGTGTTGAAGAAATTCTCATTTATCAGGTTGTAAAGTGAGATTAAAATCTGAAATTTTTTGAAAGATTCTTTTTATTGATTTTAGATGTTCTTCGAGATTTGGGGAGAATATAATAATGTCATCAAGATATAATACGCAATCCTTGCCTATGTTATCTTTAAAAACGTGATTCATAAAATGTTGGAAAGTGGCTGGAGCATTTCTGAGACCATATAGCATTAGGTTGAACTCGTAATGTCCATTTGCTGTACAAAAAGCTGTCTTTTGTTTAGATTTTAAGTGTATTTCTATTTGGTGGTAGCCCGCAGATAAGTCTAATGTGGAAAAATATTGTGCACGCCCCAACTTATCTAATATATCTTCAATTAGTGGTAGTGGGAATTTATCCTCTAGGGTGACTGAATGATTTATTATATTCTGTTCTAAAAGTTTAATAATGTGTTCTTGAATTTTAATTTGATTACATATAGGTCTGATGTAAATTAGGTTTTCATCCGTGGTTTTTATTTCATGTTTTATAGCAGTTGTAGGTAAAAATGTATCATATCTTTTTTAAAAATGTGTTAAAACTGTGATACTATTTTTAGAAAAGGTTTTTTCTCTTCTTTATTTAGAGATGAGATATTCAATCAAAAATCATATTTTTGTTTGAAGGTCTCCTTGTGTATTTGGAAGTGAAAATTTTGAGGTGTAATATTACTATCGTCAAAATGTAATTTATGTGTCATATTTGGTTGTATTAGAATTTTCTGGTTTAAGTCTATTATTGCATTTAATTTTTGTATATCTTTGATTCCTAACTGCATATCGAAATGGGGGGAGAAATCTAAGGAAACGGCTTTGAAATAGCCTGTGAGTTTCATTTCGGGTTGACATGGGACTGTAGCAATACCAGAGATTTAGGGAAATATTTTTGTATTAATTGGGGTTTGACGAGATTTAACTCTGCTCCGGTGTCTCAAAATTTTCATCGGAGGGTTTTTAATTTTTATATCAGGTGATATGTTTTGTGTGAAATTGTGAAAATTTCACTCTAGTTGAGTTTCGTCCATTTCTTCTTCTTCTGCATTTAGATGTGTTTCTATTTCGTTATCGGGATAACACAGGTAATCTATTTCATTAGTCTCGAGATCTATAACGATTTCATTTGGGTCTAAAAATGACATTTAGTTTCCTTACATAGGCTTTGGATACCTAGATCGTGCGGAATTTTGCGGGTTGTTAAATTTATTTTGATTTGGCACATCTTTATTAAATTCTTGCATTGTTCTAGTAGGAAATTGTTTTTGAATATTTTATATAAATTGATTTGGTACAGGTCTGTTCAATTCTTGTATAGTTCGGGTTGCAAACAGTTGTTGATAGTTTTGTTAAAATTCGATCTAAAGAAATTCTGTGTAAAATTTGGTCTTGAAAAGAATTGTGGATTTGTATTCGTCATATGGGTTGATTTAAATTTTGTTTATTATTTATTCTTAAAAAATGCTGTGTTTTCCATTATATCTCTACATCTAGTTTCTATTTCGTCAGCGTTTTTAATAGCAGTGTCTTAAGTGTCTGGGTTCTTGTTATAAACAGCATCTGATATTTCAAGTGGTATTGAGTTTATAAATTTGCTAAGTGTTTGTTTTCTTAACAATTCTATCTCTAAAACTTTATTTGCATTATTTATTAAGTGAATTTTAGAAACGAAAACTATTAACCATTATCTAGTTTCATATATAATTTATCTATTTGTTGTGTATTTCCGTAGTTTATAATTAATATTTCTTTAGTGCTGCCATGAGTATTAATTTTGCTGTGTTACCTTCGAGTTTACTATGAATAGTTTAGACAATCCAACCTCTCGCGCTTCAGGGAAATTTATGCAGTATGTAACAAAGTTTTGCGTTTGTTTTATAAAATTTGATAATAAAGTTTCATCTCCGGAAAAAAAAGGGATATTTTTAACATATCTATCAAAAGTTTTATTTACAAAATACCATTATATCATAAATTTATTTGAGAATTATTTAATTATTCAGTTATTTAACATAAAAGTTATGAACCTTTTAAGTCTACAAAAATGTGCCAAATAAATAGTTCGCTCTAACTGTTTTGATCCGATTAGTAGAATCAAAGATGTGGCTTTATTGATTTATTCACCGTTGTTGTAAACTGGTATTTTGAAGGACCACCTTGCCTTTGATGTAAGGAAAAATAACACTACTTCTTGAGTCGATTGCTTTATGTGAAAGTTTAAACATATGTTAGAACCAGGACAAGACTGATTAACATGTTCTGTTTGAAAACCAGGGCAAGACTGATTCTCTGACGGGCACTGGCAGCCTTCAATGGTGCAAGTGGGCGGTTCTCGACCCTAACATGGGTAGGTACTTATATTTAAGTGGGGGCTTAATCACAATGATACATAAATTGAGTTATTTTCATTTTCAGATTATATATATTATAGTGCATTATTATGAAACAAATCATATTCAGTACTAGAGAAAACATAATTTAAGTGTCAATATGAAGTTTTATTTGATGGCTTTGCGTTGTGTTCTAGTTTATCCTGGAGCTTTTTTTCTACATTTTAAAATATTTAGGTACATATAGAAAATATCTTCAATATACTACATGCGAATTAATTAATAAGATTGCATAATGCAATTAAAGTGTAATTTATTTGTAATCGAGTCATAGAGCATCCTGTAATCGAGTAGAGCTCGCGGTATATTTTTTTGCCTTAAAATTGCAATATCAGCTCGTGAAAGTTGCGCTGAGTGTCCACAAAACTGATTATTAGCTTTTAGCACTCCAGGCACTTGTATAATTCGACTTTTAAAGATAGCAATGTTTGTTCTGTTCTCACCTATGTATGAATATTATCGGTTATATAATAATTTCCAATTTATATTAATTAGTTTAAATAACATACAATGTTAAATATTTGATAATATTGCGTTTTAAAAAAAAGTTAGTTGTAAAACGTTTATTGTTGGCTGGTCATTTGACGACTTATTTTTATTCTGAATATTTGGACACTATGTAAGTTATTTGCTATGTTGTAAAGACAGAGAGTTAGTTGAGATAAAGCAAGTTTAAATATATCATATAACACATTTTTATAATGCATGCTTGTATTTATCCTTATACTAAATTGCATACGAGTTGAAACTCGTTAAAATTTGATTAATACTAAATGGACATTAGTACAACTGTTAAACTGGCTCTACACGTTACTGAAATCTATGTTATAAAAACTGCTCAAGTCCAACTTTTGCAGTTTTTGTAGAACCTGTGGACGGGAAAACTGCACAAGTTTTGAGAGTTGAGCACAAGTACTGGATAAAGCAAAGCGTGTGGAGGAATGTTGCGGAGTGTTTACTCAGTTGCTCTCAATCATTAATATCGCACTCTGTATAGTGACTTCAAATTTGACAGCTCGCTAAACCATGGTTGAATTTATTGAAATTTACAAGAGTGAACTGTGTCTATGGATAGTCAAAACAAATGATATATTTTAAATTTGTTGAAAAGTTAAATGAAGTCGAAAGTTGGAACTGCAACGGCTGTTATGGCAAGATCCTAATTTTCATATTGAATTGCTTACTAATTTAGCGAGGGCGATTTGAATTGAATGGAGGGAGACTTGCACAGGTCTGGAACCTGAGCGGTTTGCAGTGGTCTGAGGCTGTGCACTAGGGGGGCTCTTATTTTCAATGTTTGAATTTTCTTCGCTCTACCTCGCATTGTGGCTCCATATTTTGAAAGCATAATCTGTGTAAAATTTGAGCTCAATCAGATAAAGGAAAGGTGGTGCCTCTGGGTCCTTATTATCGAAAATATCATAAAATCTCAAAAAAATCAATGTTATCTGTTTATCTTACGAAATATTAATTACAATATAATAATACAAATTCACTACTAAACAGAAATATTTACAAGCAATAAATAGATTTTGACTCGCATGTTGGATGGTCCCCGGAACACGGAAAGATATTCCACCAGGTGGTGCTTTGCCAAAGAAAATTGCGGTTAATTCTAAAGATTCCCTATAATCCTCTCCAAGCTGCTGTTCCCTCAAAGTATTTCTAACAAAGTCAAGAATTCGAGATAGATCGCCCTGATTCAAGTGTCTCTTAACCTTTTCGGTTTCAATCCCGGATCGGAAATTATTAACATTGATTCCAGACCAAATGTTTTGAAATTGTTTAATTTTTAAGTCAAACCTGTAGTTTTAACCATCTTTTTCTTTAAAATGCTTCTAAGAATGATTTCATATGCTGCCTACAAGGTATATACATAAGATCTTTTTCTAAAAAAAAAATGATATTGAAACTAATTCTTTACCATAATTCTGTAGACCCCATTTAGAAAGAGTTTCACAAACAGCAGATGCCTGATCTTTTCCAGTTCCAGAGGTATATCCACAGTCTCTTTACCTGTTAACGCTGGAAGTAGTTTGGCATCCCAATGTATAGCAGCAGCATTCAATTTGGTATCCTTGAAGTGGTTCCTAATTTCAGTTTCAGTTTCAACCTTTTCTTCGTGTAGTTTTTCTCTAGAAATGGGAATGGATGACATGTTGGTGACAAAGTCCTGGACATCATGACCCAATGCCTCTGTAGGAGCAATCAGAATATGAACAGCATCCCTGTCACTGATTTTACATTTATCTATGGCCGCAACAAGCTTAGTACTCATTGCTTTACGGTGTCCTTTCTTATATTTTATTTCTGCGAGAGGATTTTTACCACAATATTGTCAATGGATTTTCCAGAAACTGGTACTACATTAATATCCGATTCTAAACTGCTGCTTGGAGTTGACGATAGCGACATCAATTCGGCAGTTTGCTCTTTAAGAATAGAAGAGATTCCATGATATGAAATCAAATAAAACAACAGAAATCTACAAAAATTATCAGTATTGAATGATTGTTTACTACATTACTCACTTAATTGTGCAGTTTCACGATCGCTTCTCTCTTTTCTGATCAGGGCTGTCTTTTCTCGTTCCGCAGCTCTTCTTTCTGTTTCAAATTCCCGATAATCCTGGCCTTTCTTTTAACCTTTGCTTAATAAAAACTGCTTATCTTCTTCCATAGTAATCACCTCCAAAGCGTTAGCATGTACAATATCAAAATTTGCTTCTTTTTTCTTATGGGCCTCCGCTGATCTCCCAACGTGATTTTGTAGTTGCCTCCATTCTTGGTACCAAGATTTTAATTTTAGGATGTAGTTTCTCATCTCCTGAGTTGGAATTCTTGCTTTTTCCCAGGGACACCCTTTCCTGTTATTCGATTGAGCTGAAATTTTTAGCAGATTTTCTTATTCATAAAATGGAACCGCGAAAAAAATCCCCAAAAAATGTTCTACAAGAGTAAATAAGAGCCACATTTCTGTGCACTTTTACGTAACGTGTGTAGCCAGGTTTACGTAAAAATAATCACACAATAGAAAGTTTATAGAGTAAGAATACCTCTACATCTAATGTAATGCACTTATTTAAACACTAAATGGTGAAAAGCATAATTCTTAAGCACAAATTCTGCACATTTCTTATATATTATCATGAAATAATATGTGAATGAACATTTGTAACTGGAGAAGGAATCTGCGGTCATTAGATAAGCGAATGAGATACGAAATCTGGTAGTTTTTATGGTTAACTGTGGGTACATTTATTGTAGGCGATTAAGACCATGTGCATGTTTTAGAAACATATTCAAGTGGGAGTACTGGATGTGGAAAAAGCCCCAGGTAAGTTCCACACCTGGGACTTTTTATATAAAATAGGTCAACATAAAATAAATAAAAAAATGGTAATAACTTTCGTCGCCGAGACATAATTTAAAAATACATCTGTTGACCAACGGATAATTTAATCGGCTAGAGAATTGACATGCTGTCAATAGTATATACAATTTATTTGTAAATATTTGCAGGTGGATGCACCTTCTATTGTTACCAGAAATTATTTTGTTCGTAATTCTAGTTCTAGGTTCCTAATAATTGCTAGAACGTATCGAGTGTTACTGTTAAAAACCTTTCATTAGTTTCGGTCGTATGTGTCGAATATAATATCAGTTTGTTGCAGTAAATTAACAAATGTAATCCATTCCAAGAGATTTATTTACTCATCCGCAGCTGGAGTTGTAAAATAACACCATAACTCATACCGTTAATCATTGAAATGCTTAGTCGGTTCAATAATACATTTAATACAAAGCATGCAACTGTTCCAATACGAATAAGCAATTCATATGACAGGTTAGCATATCGCAAACATTAATAAACTCTGTAGATAATAAATTCGAAATAATTTTTTGCGTAGGTGTTTGATATAGTTTAAGTCAATATTGTTTTTTTACAGTTAAGAAATTAAGAGCTTGGCATCGATAAAAGTTGTATTGAATATTCAGCCAACAGTGACACTTTTCAATGGCTTCTCTTGTTTCAGCTATTTAATTGGAACCTGGAAGATTATAATTTATTTGAACGCACGCGTTGGAAATTTAAAATGTTTACTTTTAATTTTTCAAATCGTAAAAGGAAACACTGTCGGCATTTTAATGTCTCTCTCCTGGGAATAGCAGGTCAGAAATTTAGTCGTCCGGTTTTAGGATCGGGGATCCCCCAAGAAGTGATAGTAGTACTTCTCCGCAATGAGATGGCAATGCAAATTTTTCGAGAAAGAGAAGGGCCACACTAAAATCGTCACCTCCACTGCACGGTGGACTCTGATCATGTTTTTACGACATTCGGTCGAGGATAATCCTGACATATGATTCCAGCAGACAGACCGCCAAAGCGACTACATAGCTTGATGGTTTTGAGAAATACATACTCGAACATCAGATTTAACGGCGTTTTATTTCTTTTTGCAGGGCAGCTTAAAGGTGCGGGTATATTTGAACAAGCCAAATACAATCCAGCATCTCAAAGACACCATTATGGCTGATATAAGAAGTTTGGAGACCTCAGCTTTGCGCATAGTAATGTAAATTGCTTTGGATAGTGCAGGAAGAGTCAGAGTAAAAATGAAGGGATATTTGAGAGATGTGGTTTTACACTAGTAAAATAATTGCATGAAATATATTTTGTATCAAACAGTAAACTTTTACATCGCTCATTCTTGGGTTATCTTGTATATGTAACTTGAAACTAGAAACTGAATTTCCTAAAATGTATTTACAAAAAGGTTTATTGATAGCCTGGATGGTAATACTTACTAAAAAATTCTTCTAAATTCAACTCATTTTAATAAATAAATGTATGCCATGTCAAATTGAATCGCAGACTCGTCGGAATACAAAATAATGGGAACATTATTTTGTATAAGATAAAGTAATGATAAAAGATGCGTTTTCACACAATAAAGTACACTTTTTTCATGTTCATTCAAATTAAATCATTCGTCTTTGAAGATATTCATTACAACAGTGGTCGAAACATTAGCATAGTGCCGCTGCATGGAAAGATATCTCGTACAGTTGGCCGTGATATTGTTATTTACTGTTTACTGCAATTACACCTACATATATTTGGCAGAACAAGTATGTA
>JAWQRN010000051.1:0-45286 GCA_033557685.1 Sperchopsis tessellata | reverse complement strand
ATATTTAAATTGATAAAATTTAAATAAACTTTAAACTAAAATGAGTTTGGTAAAAGATTAAGTCGCCATAAGAAAAGTAAACTTTGAAAAGTAAAGGAAGAAAAAATTAAATAACTTGCCAAGTCCGATAATCAAGTGAATTTTGAATTTGGGAACCTTTAGACCGAAAAAACCTTTCCCTACTTCAAGTAATACATCATTTTCTACTAAACATGATTCCTTCACTACAAAATTTGACCAGCTTACAGAAGGAACCTAGTTATGTTATTCACCTCATTTAGATGTAGTATATATCGAGCCGTGCGTGCTTTTCGCTAACAGATAAAATAGCTACTTTAATAAAGTATAGTGTAGAGGGATTAAGGATTGCCAGGGTCTATCCAAGATTGTCAAAAATTACGAAACTCCAATAATCCACATTACAGCATGTGTGACCTATGATTTGTGGAAGAAAGGCAAATGTAAAATTTTGAATGACTTATAAGCATCGATTACCATAGACAATTAAACAAATGGATAGGCGATTTACAACAAATTATTGATGTAACTATTATCCTTGCAATTTGGCATTTCGAGGTAATAAAAAATCTGAAAAAGAGTGGTGAAAATTTCCTATAAATAATAAATTTTTTAAGAAAATATGATCATGTTTTATAATTACCGTTAAAAAGTAAAGAAATATTATAAAATATTTAAGCCCTAAAATACTGCAAGTGCCGACCAGCTCTAAAAAGTGCTAAGCATAGATTTGCATGTAACTCTCAGAAGTGCTAGCCAAGGAATAAAAGAATTTCCGTAGTTTACCAAGTTATATATTGTTTGTAATGTCGAATCCGCTATTCGCAAACTACCGGAGGTGGTAGCAGATCGCAATAGGCATAATACTGTCAGCATTCTGGAGAACGCCAGACCCCCGCATAAGAATCTACCCAGAAATGAATGTTTGGCTCTAAAAATCCTCAAGAATAGCTCCGAAATTTTGATCCTTTCTGTGGATAAGGGTAACGTGATTGTCACAAAGAACTGCTCCGCATATGATGAAAAGATGTTACAACTTCTACAAGACCCCGTGTACAAGCCCCTAGTTCTTAATCCGACCAATATAATAGAGAATTCGGTGTCTTCTATAAAAAAAAGTTCACAACTCGACCCTAATGTGCATAAATCTATTCTGCCTCATGTTTCGTGCACCCCTAGGATTTATGGTCTCCCCCAAGATACACAAAACAGGAGTTCCACTACGACCTATTGTTAGTGCCATTGTTCTCAACAAAAATGACTTGCTTATCAGCTTCGATGTAGCTTTCTTGTTCACGAAGATTCCTGTCCATGATTCCATCCAAATTATTCGCCAGCTGCAGGCTAACAAATCTCTCCCATCCAATACTGCGGACTTAGCAGAAATATTCCTGAGATTAACATACTTTATGTTCTGTGGCGAGTTCTTTGAACCAACTTCTGGTGCCGCTATGGAATCTCTACAACTCTCCCCGGTCGTCTCAAATATTTGCATTGAAGCTTTCGAGGAACAAGTTTTAGCTTCTGCTCCCCTGAAATCGAAATGTTAGTTTAGATATGTAGATGACACTTTTATGGTATTGCCCCATGGTTTCGAGACTCTTGATGGCTTTTTATGACACATTAATTGTCACCACACCGATATCCAATTCACAATGGAAGTTGAGGTCTCGGGCAATCCCTTCTTGGACGTCCTTGTTGTAAGGTGTGCTGATGCCACACTGGGCTATTCAGTCGTATCGCAAGCCCACGTCTACTAATAGGTACTTCCACGCCACATCTTCACACCAACCTTCTCAGAAAATAGCACGTTTACTCCGTAAACATTCTATCAAGACTATTTTCTGACCTTTGATCAAAATCAGCGAAATCATTCCATCTTCGAAAGATTCAATTCCTTTGCAATCCGCTGGTGTACACAGAATTCCATTTACATGTGCCTTAGTGTAGATAGGTCAGCCAAAAATAATGATTTCCACTCACTGTAGATAACACGAGAGCAGAACATAAATTAGAAACAGTCCATAATATTCTCTTTAAGGACATACAAATTCTTGTCAAATCTTCTAATTACTTCCCTAGAATAATAAGAGAATCCACTGAAATATGTAAGCATTCAGAAAATCTGAATTGCGATAATTTGTTTCCTCTCACTTCCGGTAAACTACGGAAATCCTTTTATTCTATAACTATCACTTCTGAGGGCTACTTATCTTAATAATGACTCCTGAAATGGTGGACGACACGTCGGCAAAAGAAAAAGCTAACATACGGTTATCTTTCTGAAATCCTGAAGATACAATGTTCTTTTTATTTAATTGTTTTAGATACAATTCAAGATATATTTAAAATTAACCATATACCATAAGGTCATCAATCCGAAGCAATATAAATCAAAGAATCGTTTCTTGCATTTAGGGGGTATTCTAGTCTAGAATTTTGAAAAAATCGATTTTTATTTTTTTTTTTATATTTTCAAAGTTTAAACTTCAAGAATATTCCTACAAAGGAATTTTCAAAATTCCAATTATTTACGGAGTTATAGCTATTTTAGTCACGCGGCAACTAAACCGGTCCCCGACTACCTGAGGATGAATTACCCCATAGAAACCCCTTTATACTCCATGTATACTTAGAAATAGATTAAATGAAGGTCGTTATAACGTATTTTGTTAAAAATTTTTCATGTTTAGTGTTCAGAAGCTCAGTTTAGTTTCAATTTTCAAGCAACGTAGATGTAGGTACTATGTGTACAGTTCAAAAATAAAACAGTGTTAATTTTAATTTTTGAGTGTAAAATGGATAAAAAAAGTGAAAGAGGATGATCTGGAATCGCCGATTAATGAAATGTAAGTATAACGCACCATTATATGACTTAAACTGCCTGAAACTGCTCAAATCTATAAACGCGTTTTTCTCGAAACAACTTTTTTCAACACGGTTGACAAGATATCTCAAGTTCTAATGAACCGATTTACTTGAAATTTGCCAGATTTATGTCAAAACTGAAAAAACAACATCCTTACTTAAGAATCTTTTTTTCTATTTGTTTCAGATGACTAGAAGGGTTGGAATCGTGTCAACCACGACGCGCTTTTTTTACCCCCCCCCCACTTAACTTTTTGAATTTTGAATTTTTTTTTATAATTTTTTTTTTGTATTCTTAAAACATCAATGAATATCTGGTAAAAACATTTATAGCAAAAATATTTTCTTTTATCGAACTTGAAAAAACCTCCAAAATGTGTGCCTCTTGACTAGAATACCCTCTTAAGGAAATAGTAACTCAAGCAACTTCTACTTTAGCTTTTAAAATTTTAGCTTCTCTCGAAAATCTAAATGTAAATATAAGTAAAAGCAGGATATGAAGGAGCGGCTAATATGAAAGGGTTCAAGGCAGACTTAAACAAATAAACATGTCGCAATAAAGATTGTGCGATATATTAACATTAACCAGCAATACATATTGAAAATGTCATTGATCAGTTCTCTAAAGCAAATGTTCGTTGCAAAATATGTAGTGTAATTTAATGTAATAGTAAATACTGGAATTTAAAAATCATTTAAAAAGTTCTGTATATTCGTATATAATTTTCTAAATATCACGCAGATATCCTCGAATATAAGGTAACTTATTCTACTTGCGTCTAAATTGCAGTTTATATTAAAACAAATCTTTTCTTGACAACTTCTAGTATTTGTGACATAAAATTTCTCATTTGACTAATGACGATTATTGTGATTATTAAATATTCCATCACTTAATATATGCATCTCATCCGTCCAAATAATAGTTTGTAGGAACATTGAGTCATCACTAGCGTAGTTAGGGAGGGGTGGGGAGGGAGGCACTATTTAGAGGGCAACACTTTTGACCTCAGACACAATTTCATTTTTCCACGACTCTTTATGTTAATTTACTACTAAAAAAGATAAAATAATTGTAACAAAACCCAAAACCGTTATATCGCTCTATAATTTTATAATTCAGTAAATTAAATGAAAGAAAAACTGTAGCGAGCCAGTTGCGTAGTAGAACACACGCACCTGCCACCGTC
Organism: Sperchopsis tessellata; assembly: GCA_033557685.1. NCBI lineage: Eukaryota > Metazoa > Arthropoda > Insecta > Coleoptera > Hydrophilidae > Sperchopsis > Sperchopsis tessellata. Next base: position 41,210 of record JAWQRN010000051.1, on the reverse strand, counting down.
TGCCCAGAGCATTGGGGACAGGCTTCGCCGGCTGGTTACTCCCAACATTGATACCAGTATGTAGCTGATTCTCGTGAACATAAAGGCGTCTTATTGTTATATTTAATTTGATCTCGCCAATTATATGTAATATCTTTGCGAATGTTCTTTTTTGTTTTTCTGAAGTAAGTTTGAATATTTTATTATTTACTTATTATTTTTATTATTCTTTCTGACTCAAGATGAAACGAAAACAAAGAGAATGATACTGCTTTTAAAAAATAGAAAAAGATTAGGCAGGAAGAATTAAAAAGTAATAAAGGTGCAATATTGAAATATTTCAGTTGCGAAACTACTGCTACTATATCGGAAGCGGAAACAACTTCCGAATTCAAACCATCCTCAAATTCAAGTGATTCTTCAAGCGATGAAGAGTGTAACGAAATAAATACCCCAGCCGTAGACTTAAAAGACGTTGGTCTGTGGCCAAGTAAGATTAATAATTATACACGAATCTTATTAGTACGTCATAGTGTGTCTGTGGTTCAACATCTAGATTCTGATTTTGATAAAGCTGTTCGTGATGGCGCATCAATCAAAGGATGAACCAGAAAACTTACACACGAGTGGTTTTTTCGAAATAATGAAAAAATGTTGAGATCGTGGTTGGTGTACTCTCCTTCCAAGAAAGTTTCTTTACTGCTTTTGTTGCAGACAAACATTATTCATATTTTGATTTTGTGGACGGATTCAACATCTGGTAGAAACTTAATCCTAAAATATTCGAGCTTTCTTACAATGGAAGGAGTTAGAAATTAGAATCCGACTTGGAGTAACAATTGGTAAAATGGAACAAGAACAATTTGAAAACGAAGTGAAGAAGTGGATGGAGGTACTATTAAGATTGTTGGATATCATTATGTTCTTAGCTAAACAAAATTTGGATTTACTAGGTCACCGAGAAGGAATTCATTACGAGACTGAACCTAAATCAACAGGGAATAGAGGAAATTTTTTAGAATTAGCTCATTTGTTGGCGAACTATGACCCAGTACTATTTGAACATATTATAAGAATTAAGCTGAGAAAAAAATTTTCTATATCCTATAAGTTGCCTACTGTTCAGAACGAGTTTATAGAAATTTTAGGAGAATATGTAAGAAGCAAAATTATCGAGCAAGTAAAAGAAGCCAAATATGTTTCTATGATATTCAAGAGCACTCCTGATATTTCTCATAAGGATCAAAGGAGCCAAGTTTTACGCTATGTTATTATCGATGGAAATAATGTGAAGGTTGTGGTATAATTTATTGATTTTATTGAAACAAACGGTAAAGCCGCCAAGAATATTTCAACTATGATGTTGCAGAAATTTTGAAACGACGGAATTAATATTCAAAATTGTAGAGGACAAGTCTATGATACTACTATTGTGATGGCTAGTCAACATACTGGCGTTCAGAGACGTATCAAGGAAATTAATCCAAAAGCAATTTGTGGCATGTATAAATCACTCCCTGAATTTGGCAGGTGTATATGCAGTTTCCGTTGCTGTGAATGCTGTTACCTTTTTTGGAACTATGGAACGATTGCTTAAGTTTTATTCATCTTTGACTCATCGCTGGGAAGTTCAGGCTTCAGTCACTGGTCAAAGTATAAAGAGTGTGGTGGAAATTCGGTGGAGTGCACGGGGCTGTTAGCATTATAAAAAACGTTATATAGAACGTTTAACTTGTGACAAAGAAAATAAAGTTACCAGGTCAGATGCTGGCGTGATATTTGTTGCTTTAAAATCGTTTTATCTCCTGTGCTTTCTAGGCCTGTGGGAATTCGTCCTTTTATTAATTAACACACAGGTACACTTTCAAACCAAAGAATTGAACATAGCACAATGCGATATAAAACTCGAGGATTTAAAAGCATTTCTAATTAAAAATAGGGACAAATTTGTTAAGAATTAAATAACCTACACCAAAGAAATTTGTAATGACCTGGGGATAGAAATGGTCGTCATTGTAGAAAGAAGAAAATGATGGATGATGAAGAATCACAAGATGTGGAACTGTCATACGAAACTGATTGTGGAAGGAAATGTTTTCTCCACTGGACGGAGTAATCTTAGAAATCACTACTAGATTTCAACAGCTTTGATTTAATTTGGTTGTAAAATGAGAATAGATTTAAAATAAAATTTCACTTTAAAAATTAATATGGTGTTTTAATTTATTTTCATTCGATGTAAGTCTCATAATACCAATTACTTGCGTGTAGCGAGATTTAGTCATATTTGATGTATATTTTTCACAATTTTTTAAGTTTTCCATAGTTAACACTTAGTATAGTATAAGAATGAAAACTACAATACACTTTTAACTGCTTTGACAATTAGTATTCATGTGTCAATTGTTAAAAACAATTACGGTATTATTAACAAAACATCACCATTGGATTTATTTGTATGGAGTATTATAAAAATGGAATATATACGAAAGAAAACAATACAAGTTAAGTTGAGAAAAATAATTTAGAAGCAGTTTTTTTTAAAATTCTGTCAGAACAATGTGTTTAGATTTTATATTTAATTCCATGAAGTTTATACAGTTGCGTTTTTTATTTATCATTTTTCTAACACTAATAATTTTATTCAATACATTTTTATGTATGTTTTACTATTGTTTGTAATATTCTTATATTTGAGATACATTATTAATAAAATATTATGTAAAAGAAATCAGGATATTAGTTGCAAAATATTTGACAATCGACCCTCTTAAAGACCATGTATCAAAAAATAACAATAATCGTAAAGAAAACCAAGCAATAAATTTGACAAATAATACATCAATAGAGTCAGAAATAAATTATCTGTTTATTAAAAATAAATTTCAATATAGTCTCAGGTTAAGCGCATATAAAATGTGTGTCACATAATTCAAATAATTTTATAAATTTAATATATTTGACTATTACTGCACTTATCTTAAATAGTGACAATGAGAATCTACTTTGAATATCTATAAAAGTAATCATATGACGAGCACTTGTCAAAAAGCAGAACTTTCCAATTTCACCCTGTAGCCCAGAAATGGTAATAGATATTTTGTTTATGTTTTGAACATTTTCATTTTCTCAGAAAAAAATATGCTATCCTCTAACTGTGTTATTAACGGAGTTATTGGGATCCCCGTACAAATAGAATACATCATTATTAGACTCCTAATTTTGATAGTGTGTAACATATTTTAACCTCAGCACGCGTTTTAATAACGCATTCACGTGTATTCAATTTTTACCTTATATTATTTGCTGATGAGGTTTAAGCATTGGTATCCTTGGCTGACAAGCTCAAATGAGCGAGAAATGCATCCTAGAGTCCAGTGCTTATCTCATATGTCAATTTACATGGCAAAGTAACTTTTCCTTATATATATATGTTGGTACGGATGTGGGGTGTAGTATGCAGCAGATGATTTTCGAGTTTTATCCCACGTATGTACTTCTTCATTCTGAGAAGCTCGTTCTTCGAGAACGATTTATATGCACTGATAAAAACAGCTTTTTTAAAATGTTTCAAGGAATGGGTAGTATACCTTTAGACTATGTGGAAATGCAGTTATTGTATAAATTATTACAGGAAACAGGTTTTAGGCTTAAATACTGATTTCGCCATAACGGACTAGCTGAAATATGCAAAAGGTGTTACCTTTAATACGCTTTATTGTTTAGGCAACCTAATATACAGAATTACGAGAGTCCCGCCAAATTTAGCACTATTATCATGATATTGAACTACAATTTACCGTGCTATTTAATGTTAGGTAATGTAAGTAGAATGAGGTAAAAAAAACTTGAACAATTTAATCTATCATTTACAAACGTCTCTTCTCTAAGTTTTTATGTGCTACTTATCTGAAGTATATATTTGGTTACCTAAGCGGTGAGGATTTTATTAATATGTAATTACTGTATATTCCGGCAAATAAGCCTACCCTTAAAAATCCCAAAATACACTAGATACAAAAGAAGGAGCCTGGTTCCTCTGGTGAATATTTAGTTATACAAGTATATCCTTATATATAATTCCAATCTTTAAGAAAAATAAAATTTTCTATACATTAAAAGTATGCAAAAATATACATTTTACTTAAAAAATATATTTTATTTATGTAGATGTGTTCTAAATTTTCTTCGTAATCTGATGTATGAAGTTTACCAAAATATAATTGTTTAAATCCGCATCATACGGTTTATCACCATCGGTTTCATTTTGCTCATCTTCAGTGTTCATATCAGATAATATTCCGTACGCATAGTATTAGAGGAACTGCACTTTTTGAATGATTTTATGACTGCCTCCATGCTTTGACCATGAAGTCGGACCGCACTTCAAGAGATGAAGCACACACAGGTCCTACACTTTTCACCAGTCAACATCCATACTTTCACTCTTCTTGTTCAAGCTGACGTCTATTGGTTGCAAAAGGGAAGTTAAACCACCTGGCATAACATTAAGTTTAGTATTATGGTTTTCCAATCAAGCATTAGTATTTTTAGTTAAATTTTAAACTCACCGCCTGGTCGCCAGTTCCGTACATTATTCGTGAAAATGAACAAAAGGAAGTTTATTTTCAGTTTAGTTTTATACTTGAAGATGATCATAGGGTTTAACTTTTTTCCATAAGCCAAGCACGCCAATACCACCGTAAACCTATTATTTTTTGACCTGTACTCCAGACTAGCACAATTATTATTCTTTTAGAGTCCACCCTTTTATGGGAGTTTCGTCAATATTTCCAATATATGTTAATGGAAATTATGATGTTGCCTCAATCGAATAATAAATTGGTGAAAACTGGTAACTTTCTCATCAATGTTTGTTGGTAGTTTCTGAGCAATTTTTGTGCCATTTTGTGAGATTACTATAAATTTGGTACTCTGTTCCGGATTTAATCTTGAGCACGGTAGTGTATACGCTCTAATCATATTTCTTGCGACAATTTAGCTATTCTGCCATTGATTGAATACCCATTCCGTAACATGATTTTTATTTCTGGCCAACGAATGATTCCTGTTTTTATAGAATATTTTTCTCTAAAATGTTTTATTTGCTTTCAATTTTCTTACCACCTTCTCAGTTATGGTAAAATTTGTCGCAACAGCACAGTTGTTCAATTCATGCTGTTTCAATCACTTTTAATTTAAATCTAAATTCATACTTTCTTGTTTTTGTTGGTAGTGCCATGATTTCAGGATAAAAAATTTATTAAAAAAAATAAATTAAGTGAATTATAATTTTTATACTAGTTAGCGCAAAACAAAGATTAGAGACAACAGCTCTATATACAAATTAAACATTATTAACTAGAAACAGGTAATTCCACTAATTATTGTGAATACCATTATAATCATAAACGGGAAAATCCCCTAATTTAATTTTTAAATTTTAATATTATAACCAGAAATATGCAATTTCCCTAAAATTGCAGCCAACTTACACGCCTGATATATAAAACTTGAAAATTTTGCCTTTTACACAACTATCAGTCAGTCACAAAAGTGTTCGAACACTCCTCAATTTCACTAACTTCAGTACAAAATAAATATTTATATTCAATTTAATAAAAAAAATATTAATAATGTAATATAAACATAATTCTGCAAAAATTACAACAATAATGAAATGCAATTCTTATACAACAAAAGTCATCGAACAATGTGAAAATCATTTTGGCATGGAATGAACAAAGGATTCAGAATAATTTCGTGTTTCTTTACTTATGATGATGTGCTTTCTAATTTTTCCATCTAAATAAACCCACACATGCTCTATGGGATTCAAATTGGGTGATTGTTGTTGTGAAACCAACTGTTTTGAAACATTATAAAGCAACAGTTTCCATGTAACCATAGCTGTGAGCTTTGGGTTTTGGTCTAGTTGGAAAATCCAGTTCCTACCCAGACCTAATTTTTCCACACTATGTAGTAAACTGTCTTTAAGAATATCTAAATATATCCAACGATCCATGATTTGATCTATAAATACTAAATTTCCCACTCCAGATTTTACTGTTGGAATAGCATTTTCAATATTCAGCTCCGTTCCAACTTTCCTCTACACTTTACCTGTTTCATCGCAACCAAAATTATTAAATTTATTCATAAGTAAACAACACTTTTTTCAAAACTTCATAATCTTTATTAATGTGGGTTTTAGCAAAATCAATCCTTCTTTGACGATTTTGTTCACTAATAACAGATTTTCTTCGAAGCATTTTACCATAATATTCATTTTTACCATAAAACACGCCTTACGGTTTCTGGATTAATATATTTTTCCAACTCTTCTGCTACCATAGATGTTATTTTAGGGGCACTTGTTTTTGGATTTTCGTCGACATTTTGTAATACATACCTTTTGTCTTTATCACGTAACACTTTAGGACGTCCTTTTCTGGATTTATTGATAATTTCACCACTCAGCTTATATTTTTTTTTTGCAATTGAATGTACAGTTGAAACTACAAGTTTACATATTTTAGCAATTTCCTGATAAAATTTTTATTTTTATGCATGTAAATAATAATTCCGTACACTTCAACTGAAGATTTCTTTCATTTTGGTTTAATTTTTGTAAGATTTTTATGTAATGCACTAAAATACTGTCAACCTACTTAAAACAGAATATTTTATGGTTACAAGGAGGAATTACAATTTTAGCAATTATTAATAACATAAACTCTTTTAAATTAATTTTGTTTAGCAACAATAAATTAAGTCCTTATATTGCTTTAAATGAATTTGATGGGTGTTCGAACACTTTAGAGACTTACTTAATACAGTAATGTTAATAATTAATCAAAATCGATTAACTTTGATATGCCATTACATGTAGGTAGGTACCTATTCAAAATGTAGTCACAGCCATCAATATTTAATATAGGAGGCTATGATACAGTGCATTTATTTTATCAGTGCTCATATGAGTTTACAATTTTTAGTGAATTTCAAAATAAAACCTAAATCTTTATGGATTTTAATTAAGTCAAATAAAAATTAATTGTGGTTTTATTTCTAAATGAACCTTTTAACTGCTGTATTTAATGTAAATAACAAAGAAAATGTTCTATCAAATGTAATAAGACATCCACGGTTATTATCTATATAAATGGTGTTGCAGATTGGTAACCATATAGAGGTTCTGAAGAGTGCCAATGTTTCGTCTGCTGTTCCAAAGGATTCAGTGTGTTAAGTTTATGGATTGATGAAACATCATTCACCTTGTAAATGTCCCCTGCAACAGTGGACAAACCCTCTACATAGTTTCAATATGGAAATACCATTCATATAAATCTAGAACACTTTTAACTACCATTTCTTATCAGGATGGGTACTGACAGTAATATGCTTTATCCATTTGCCCTAAGTCGGCATATATCTATAATCTCTACTTACATTTTACTTGTCTTTTTGACGATCGCAAACACCATCTAGTCATTTTTTCCTGGGCCTACCTGCACCTCTATAACCCTCCACGACACTTACATTTCTGTATTGTACTTGTTCCACACTCATTATTTCTAAATACTCAAACCAAAATTTAGAGAGGTAATTTCATTTGTTGATACAATCAATACAATGTATGCTGTAGTTATTTTCCACTGAAGCAAATTGGAAAGAACATAAGATTCGGCACTGACTAGACAATTACAGTTTTGTAAAATTATTTTCTTGACACTTAACATGTGTCTTCATAATGTCGTGTTAATTGCTTTTAGTTTCAGAAATATTTGAATGTAACAAAATACTTTCTTAGACTAAACTTAATGTCAGCTAAGGTATAACATTTTGAAAGTTAAATATTTATTTAAATTTCATGTTATGTGTAGTTGAAATATGTATTTGAAATGTTGCTTGTATTTTAAGTTTGCACCATTTAGTTTACAAAAAATTTACTAACGAAACTTTCCAACATCAAAGATGCCGATGGTTGTTTTTAGTTGCGTCTATCCTGTGGTTTTGTGCTACGTTCGGAATGACAACAATTCCATTAAAATTACCTCATTATCAGCAGGTTGAGGTAATCAATTCACTAAATACAATATGTTTCTACGATATTGGGCTATTTACAAATTGTGGGCCTACAACAGACTTATAGAAAATTTCTGTTTCATAGTTTTCTAGGGTATTGGTTTTCTACAGTGTACAATCTATGAATAAAACAAATGTTGGTCTTTTGGCTATGTTCAAATTTTTAATATAATAATTTATTTTTACTATAATACAGAGTATCAGTTCACTATAGAACAGACCATTAGAAGTTTCAACAGGGATAAATCTACAATTTTTACATTTTTACTTCTAAATAGAATTTTTTTAAAAGACAAAAATAACTGTTCTGTTCAAACCTTAACCATAAGAACCTAATGCAACTAAATCAAGATTAAAATATACGATTACAACATAAAAAGTAAAAAAAAAAACAACAAAACTTAGGATACTGTAACATAATACATTATGTACTTCTTTTACATATAAAATAAAAACATTTATAAATTAAAAGTATATAATTTAAAACCATATTTATAAAAACGTAATTACATTAAGATTATTCGCACTTGTTCTTCACAGTTGATATTATCATGTTGGTCTGATGGATCAAGTACAATGCGCTAACAAATACCGAATTTGCCCTGAAATAAAAGATTCGGTAAATACATTGATAATACTAAAACGTCTGATCAGATCTTTTGAAAATTTCACAAATTCTTATGAACATAAGTTACCTTCATTCTTAAATTCATTTATGAAGGAGAGGCTCTCGTTAGTATGTAACTACATTGTCCTGATCACCTTCGAACTCATTGCCAAACTTGCCACTATTGGAGTACTTCTAGACTCCATACTCGTCTCTTTCTAATTTGTTCAGATCTGTGCCTGTCTTTGAATATATTAAATTCATGGGATGCCCTCTAGTTAAATCCAGTTTGAATGATCATATGATCAGATGGTTCTGGATTTTCTCTCAGTTTATCTTGGACAAGATTTGTTCATCGTTGACAATTTAATTCTATATACTGTCAATCTGTTGACCTCTTCTCAAAGTCCTGTCTCGATTGATATTTTCATTGATAGTTTATAGCCTCCTTTCAGAACTTTGATAATGTTAAAAACATAACTTTTTCAGTTCAATTCACAGTACAGAATCTACTTTGCTTTAATATCTCAATAAATTACACCCTAATATTTCTTTTACGAATGAAATAGAACAGACAGACACTCTTCCTTATTCTTGGAAAATGTAGGTGTTTATACTTGAAAAAAATGTCAGGTAAACAGCATTTTCATTTCATAAGATCACATTTAAGGTCAAAAATTTAAAAGTAAAACTGCAGCCTTAAATAAAAGCCTTCCAATAGAGATGTGACTAGTAGAATCGAATCTTCCAAAGAGTATATAGAATATCATGTGCCTGTCTGATATTTTCCACTATCATATTCCACAATAATCATAATTACATATGCGCTAAAGAAAAAGAAAAGGTTCCCTCAAGAATACAAATAGCTTCCTACTGCAACATAAAAACAATTAACCAATAAAATGAAGAAAGCAAGATCCCATTGACTCTTTGTCGCCTACCTCTGATTTGAAATCTCTGTAAATATATATATATATATATATATATCAGCATCAAGACAGCTCCAAACAATCCTGAACTTTAAATTACAGGAAAAACTTCATTTTATATTATAGTTAGCAGACTACCAAACATTTTCTAGAGGAGTGTTTCTGTAGAATCCTAAGACAACAACACTACCATTTCGTACGTCATTATGGGCAAAATGATTGTGGGGTAGAGTCAAAACAAAAGTATCAGACCCCATATTACCCCACGGTACCTATACAGATCCACATAGTTCTATAGGCTTTAGCTGTGGTATTATCCACTTGTTCCTTCCAGGTCATCTTGAATTCAAGAGTAACTCCAAGCTACTTAATCTTCCGAGATGGTTGAAGTGGTATATCAAAAACTGACCGATGAAAAATTTCGACATTCCTTATTCTTCTAAATATCCCGACCTTTATCTTAGAAGGATTGTGTTATGTGCATCAGTGCTAAACCTGTCACAAAGCCTCATTTTTCTTACTGTACCGCTTTCAACAAAGGTTGGAAACCATATTAACAATTTGCCCAGCCTCTCAGATTGTGTAGTCAAGATATTCTCCTCCTCTAAACCTTCCTCCTGCCATTTATATTGCCTTGAATTATGAGCCGCAGACGCCCATATCTGGGATCCATAGTAACATCTACATCTTAAATGGAGCCATTTTGTTGCTTAGCTGTTGATTAAGCGTAGAAAGATCTACACCATATAAAAGCACTGAAAAAATGTAGCATAGTACTATTTTGATCTCAGAGTATTTACAGCAGAAGAATCGTTTCAGTTTTATGGTGCTGCGAGCTTGCGCAATTCTGGTCTTTATTTTCAGTTAAAAGATGCCAATGTCGTCCATGTACCCATGTATTTGTATTTGTGAACTTTTTCAATCAGACTTTTATTGTTTGTCAGCTGCGGGTTACTATTTGCAGTGTTTTTGTTAAGTATCATGAACTTCATGTTATTAACTTTCATTATGAGTCTGTAGCTCTCACTAACCTCTCGAACATGCTTAATACACTGAAGAGCTTCTATACTTCTGACTAGCAACACAGTATTGTTGGAGTAGTGAATGTTATTTAACGGATCAGGATTTACTACAATTCCAGCTGATTCCTCTTCCAAAGTTTCCTGCATTATTGCCTCAAAGTATAAGTTGAAGAAAAGTTGAGATAGGACACACTTCTGTAGGACACCTCATTTAATTGGAATATTTTCCGATGCTTCTCCTTCAACTATTATGGTGGCAGTTTGCTTATAGTAAAGGAACTCTAACATTCGCAAATTGTGCCTATCCATTCCAAACTTCTGTAGCAGTTCAATGGTGTAGTTTATTAATGGCATTCCCATAGTCCACATAACATGCATATACATCCCAGTTAACATCAAGGCAATACTGTATGTACACATCGAGCATCACCTTCAAGAAGGTTTTCAGTATATAGTTCTTCACATTTTTTCGAATTGGGTTTCTTTGATATTGAACGTCAAAATAGTATTGTCAAACATACCCTCAATGTCCAGGAAAACAACCAGAATCAGATCTCCATCTAAAAGTACCAATCCTGAAAAGGTGATGAAGGGCCTATTTTGTAGATTTTCAAGACTGGTATGCATGCTAGTTTCTATGTAGCGGGAATCCTCTAAAAACTTGTCCTCGATATGTCTAATGTGTATCAACTAGTTTTCTGTTTATCTGACATGGTAAGTCTTTGTTGACAATTTAAAATACAAAAAATAAATAAATCTCTTTAAGGCAATTATGGGAGTAACTCTATAGTACACAGAATATTTAAAAAATACTTACTGTCCTTCTTTAAAATATTCTTTCAAGGTATTACTAAATCTTTTGGAATACTTCACAAATTCTCGTTTTCTTTGCTCCAATGCTTGCTTTCCAGTAGGGCCAGGGATAAATCCATTAACTTCATTAACTGCATCCAACAATTTTTTTATGGCACTTGCAATTTCTCTAAAATTAAAACAAATATTAATACAGGTATTTAACTTACATTTATTTATCATTGTAATGAATAAAATAAAGTTTAAACAAATTCAATTTAATAAATGAAATTAATTCACTGAAAGACTTATACGAATGGCAATTTTGGAAACCAATAAACATCATTTTTTATTCAATGAGAAGATTTTAAGTTACTGATTCAAAAGCATATGCAGGAAATTGGTTTGGTACCGGCACAGGCTGTTAAAACATTATTAGAATATACACTTATCAGAAGAAACTTACTTAATAATTTCCAAAAATGTTTTACGATCTGTTATTTCATCTGGAATTCTACTCAAAATTTTCTTCAATGTGGCAGACTTTCTATTTAATTCCTGGAATGCATCTTCTGATCTATTTAGTCGATACTCTACAACTTAAAGATACACATTGTTATAGTATTTCAGATACAAAAAAGTATAGTTACAGACAATTAAACAGTGGATTGCAAGGAAATCGTGGCTTGCTATATTTGTTAAAATAACCTACTTCTTAGAAGTCCATAACAAAAATTATGATATTTATTTATTTATTTGAGCTACACCATTTAACATTTAAAAATATGAAAAAATACCACTTATCAGGCTGTAGTAGACAACATAACAAAGTACAATAATAAAAAATAGCACAGTTTCTGGGTTACTGTCTTCCCCAAAATTTGAACTATAAAAAATAGCCGATATGCCTGCAAATCTTAGAAATATTGGACTACTACAACATATTCTCATGGCCACAATTCGGAATTGTCCACTAACCCATTGATAACCTTAAATATATAACAAACCAGGGTTCCATATCAACGTAAAGTTTTCACAGAAGGACAAATTTATGAGATGATTGTGAGAGTATCCTCTTTCCAAATAACTCCTAAAATACATAATTAAAAAAAATGTCGTCTAACATGTCCCACAAAGTTAATGTACTTCTGGTGATAAGGATCTCATATAACAGAGGTGTAATCTAGCATGGCCTGACCAAATGATGTGTAAAAAGACAATAGCCTCAATGTTGGAGAAGCTTATAGAACACCTGATGGCAAAGACAAAGCCAAGGATTTTAATAGGAGAGTGAGTAATAGTTTCCATCAAATGTCATAGAATAATGTTATTAGAATCATTTCTTTTTTATTATACACAACAAAGATGAAAAAAGATGAAAGACAATGAGTTATACTAGGTTCATTCAATTTTAAAATTATTTAAGGGTGCTTCGCTTGAAAATATCATAAAAATATAATAATTTGTATAGGCTTTATGATCTAATCGTAGAATGGAATGAACATATTGAAAATTAGGAGCCTGTAACCTGTAAATTATTATTTTTTACACAATAAGAGATTTGTTCGGTTGCAAAAACCTTGATCACTTCTTATTAAATATAACTACACATAAACCTTGAATCCTTCACTGCATTTTATTTGTGTTTACTTTTTTTTTCACTTTTGTTCTATATAAGAAAACATACATTTTTTTTATAAATATGTTCATTATCGCTTCTGTGGTAGCAAGTGTAAGTGATAAATAAACCTTTTATTTATGACCTAAACTTAGATCTTACTAAAACACTTGTTGAACATCCAAATGAATTAAATACATTCTAAATTTGGATGAATGCCACTTATTGTCACTGTGAAGTAAGACATGTACATGTGAGGTAAGCATCTATTTAACGATGAGTTAAAAGTTGAATACTTATTTGAAAACCTGCAAGACAGGATGACGCCTATTTTGTGAAATTATTAATTTCGAATTATATCTGGGAATATAGAAGTGTTTCCCAACCGAGGTTCCACGGAACCTTTGGATTCTGCAAGTGTCTTCCAGAGTTCCCTGAACTTTTGTAAGAAAATCATATATAAAGTCATAATACATCAGTATGCCAACCTTGAACGATGAGACAATAATTCTTCACCCAAGATGCAACATGTCAAACAACATTAAATACAAAGATACTGAAAATATCTTCATCCAGAAAAAATCATTAGATTTTTCTATGTGCTTAATGTTAATGTGCTAAATAAGTCTCTTATAAGATACATTTCAGAACTTAAATGAATTAAATAAAAGCAAGCGGTAAGAAGTAACTAACAAACTTAATGGCATTTAGGCAAACAAATTTGAAATTTCAAAAATATTCCTTTGGTTGCCCATGCAAGAAACCCTTTCTGTTATTTCGGATTACTTGAAAGATTTAAAGAAAAATAATAAGTTAACAATTGAGAATTTTGACAGGTTAGAAATCCATTCGTTAAAGTACCGTACATCGCAGGTTAGGTTAATTTACTATTAAAGAAGGATAGGTAGCAATAACAACAAAGCATAAAGTTTGGTTCACATCCATATCTGGACTGAATTTTTGATTTTTGTATATTTCAAATATAAATTTGATTTTGTAGTAAACAATTTAATATTCTTTCGTTTAATAACCAGTACTGAATTTTAAACATTACTCAGACGATCTCCATCGGTAACAATTTTTATAGTCTGTGCAATTTACAATTTTCTTTATGGCAAGTATAGCCTTCATCAGTCTTTTTTCTAATAAGTTAAAATGATAAACCCATGTTAATTTGGATACAGATTTCCAAATTCCATGTGAGCCATGTTATCGCCTCTTAGTTAGTTTAAGATGGTTTGATATTCAAATCATTGTTAAGCATTCCTACAACTATTTTCAATATTTATTCTACATTGTTGGGGCGATATCCAGAAACAATATATAAACCAAAAATGTAAATATGACGCCTTAGAGAACATAATTAGACCTTTTATTTTATGAAATGAAGGAAACATAGAGGACATGATAAAAGCAGCATGCTATAGTTTTACATGTGCACAAAATTGGCAGATTACTTGGGAAAAGAATATAAATTTTTTTTTTTTAAATTACTGGATGTATTAAAAAGGATGTAAAAGAAATTAATTAAACATATGTCAATTGCATACAATTTGGGCTAACGATATACCTACATATTAACAAACACAATAGTAAATATGTGCAAAAAATGAGAAGAATGAATTAAATATTGCAGTATCTAAATCCTACACCTTAATATGAACAAACTACTCCTAGTAAGTTACGTCACATAGAGATGGATTAAACATTTAATGACAAACTAGCTCATACTGTACTGCCTATAAAGACATCATACTGAACATGTAAACTAACATTTTTTATTGAGTCGAATGTGAAAATTCCAGATGCAATTGTCCTAGACTGGAACGAGACTATGGTGGTTAGGTGGTTATACATTCATTAAAAATAAATGAACTGAAGAAGAAATGCTTACATTAGATGGATATAACATTTAAGATGCTTAAAACCTCATACTATATATTAAGATGAAGTTCTTTAGGTGACCAATTAGTTTCTTCTGACTGTTATAAACATGTCTCTGTTTGTTAGAATATTTGTAAGCCTTCACGATCATGCTTCAAATCAAATGAACCTTTGGAAGATTATATTACTTGTAGAAGTATTGGATACCTAATATTAACATTATAATTTGACGTGGCCTGGTTCACAATGGTGCCAAAAAGTAATGTTTTAAAAATATTATATACTCTCTCAAAAACTTAAGTATCTGTTATTTAATAAAAAGGCCGTGTGATGTATGTTTATGCAATACTAACAAATTATAATCTTAAAAACTTAGGTGAGAAATTAGCCTACCATCAGTATCTGAAAGGGCTCCTTGTAATCTTAATATGCTTTCATTCATATTCACAGTAATTTCACCCCTCCTCATAATTCCCACAACAAGGTCATACGTTAAACCAGGATATGCAGTTTCCGCTTTGGTTAATGCAGCACGTAATGTCTGTGATGCTGACACATCTCTCCTCTCCAACTAAAAACCGGATTAATTAAACAAATGTGCAAATGTGATAGTGCTCATTACCTGTGATAATATGGGGCGTATAAGAACTGGAAGTATCAAAGATGTTACTGGTGTTTCGTCCCCCATTGTCATATTTAATACTAATTATAAAATGTGACAAATCAAGGCTTTATTCAATTTTATTGTAGTTTGGTATTTTGATAAGATAAAAAGAATAAACTACAAGATAGGGACAGTGTTGTCAATAAACGTCAAAATATTTGACATTTGCATTTGAAGTGAAGCGCTTGTTGATAAAATAGATAGCTTGTATTTGGTAGACATCAACAATAAAAGCGCCGTTATTTAAGGTATGGCAACTATCCCTAAATATTTTCTAGGTATTCGTAGTCAGAATCCGCATATTCTCTAAAATTCGCAGTTTGTTTTTACGATTCGTACGGCTATTTTTATGTGTATTAATTGAATTCAGTTGAAAACCACTTGCGGAAACAGAAGTAATATATTGTTATTATTGAGTGGATACAAAGTGCGACAAATATTGCAAACATTTAGAGCTCATTCCTCCCAGATACTCTTTAACCCATTGGTGTGGATGAAGTTCATAAAGGTGATTTTTGTATTGTACAGAAATAATTCAGTTTTTCACGCAACACAAAACCGCGCTTAACAGAACATGCAATAGAAAGTGAGATTAGCACCATAGAAAAAATTAAATAACTAACGTGCGATAAAACGGATGCTATCCACTAATGGTTTAAATGACTAGTATCGTCGATTTTATTTAGATATCTATACCATCTCAACTGACCCTCACTAACTCATCCATCTTGCACTAAAGTAGAACTCTGTGTAGGCATACAATTTTGGTTTCGTACTATGTCTCTTCTTGAAACTCTCTTAGGTATTACAGTGTGTCATACTACAATTCAGCCTATGATGCTATCAGTTTTAATTTCTGCTAGTGCCTTCGAATATGAAACTGCTAGCCGACAATCGGTCATGACCAAAAGTAATCGGTATTCGGTAAATCTTCCTTTCGATAATTGCCGTATCGGTCATGAAACCGCGGATTTCATCACAGATACCCGGTTTTTATAACCTCTCTGAAAGGTGTTCAAAATCGCGGATTTCGTAATCTAGTTTCATAACAGCGGTTTTTGTGACTGGCTTCATAACCGTGGTTTTAGTAACCGATTTTCATAATACCTACATTTTCTGGTACAAAAATATACTACGGATTGCTTGCTTTTGCTGTACATCTAAAATCAATAGCAATGATATTTGAATAGTCATAACGAATGTGTTTTCTGAGCGTGACTGTATTTACAAAAAAAACTTAAGTAAGGTGAGTGCAAGTGGTAAATATTTGCTGATATTTTTTTATTCTTTTACAGGGTAATGGAAATATAATAATAAAGAAAATTTTGAGATTCTTTTGGAAAAATCCAGTTTTAAATCCCCTGAAACAAAAACCTGGTTTTTGGAATGAATGGAGTCTTGTCCGTATCTGGGCTCCTAGCGCCCAAAGGTTTTGAGCTATGAAGATGAAAATTCATAGCATTACATTGTTTTGTGGAGAAAAATCACCCGGGCTTAGTATTTTCCGAGGAACTAATTTAAATTTATTTTCTCAGATATAAACATATACTATTTTAAATATATAATGAAACATTTACAAAAATCGGCCAAAAGATGGCTACGTTATTGTGACATACTTTTGCGGAGAATTTCTATATAAGTTTTAAAAACGTACATTTCCAATTCCTTGCTAGCCTTTTATTATGAGCTAATAGGACCATTATTCAAATGATTTATATTTAAAATTAAATCCTTTGTAAAAATTAAAATAATTCTTCTAGAAAAGTCTGTGTATCAGTCATTTGCTTTACCTTAATCAAAGAGTTATTTATTATGAGGTTCTTAATTCCATAATATATTTTTAAAAATTTCTTTTGTTTATTTTTAGATATATCATATGTATTGTGTAGGGATTTAAAAATCTGTCAAAATATAGCTTTCTATAGTTATTATAACTTTTGAAATTATTAGATCCAATCGCAATAATGTAATTCCTGTTTCTTGGAAATCAGCCAATCTCTGTACTGTATTGGGGACACTTGTATATTTTTAAAATTTATATCTGTTGTTTCTTTCTCGAATAATTCAACTAATACATCATAAACTTCACCTAACCTGAAATTTTCTCCTGAAAACCATTCTTCTTATTCACGAAAATAATTTGAAGCAGTTTACTTAATTTAACATTTCGATTCTACGAAATTTTACTATGTATATATTCTTTAAATTAGATTTTCTTTTCTTCTGAATTCATTGTTTTTTTATAATATACATACTCATACTCTACACACATTTTAGTTTAACAACCTCAAAACTCTTATTTCACATATCATACTTTCCATCAATCAAAAATAATGAAGTTTGGTGATTTCTAAAAGGTAATCTAGCGACTCTTAAAAGAAAGTGGATATATTTATCGTTCATAGCATGAGTAGTAGCTATATACATTGTGGTTGGTCTTTTAATGTTTTCAAGCGATATTTTATGACAATTTTGGGGCATCACACTGCTCTTGTGAACGGTTCAGTTCAGCATGGAGCATTTCCTGATAGCCTTAATATGCGAGAGTTATTTCGATCCCTAAAAATGACACCTGCCTTGTTTTCAGTTATCGCCCAATATCATGTCTGCTCGTTCTAAGGTAAATGAAAGGGTTATCTGAAAAATAATATATTGCTTTTGCAAAAGACACAGTATACTGTCAGGTTCCCAATTTGGGTTTAGGAAGGGAAAAAGTAGTGCCAATGCTTGTTTCTATATAACGCAGAACGTGTATGAGATTTTAGATAATGCAGATTATTGTGTTATTAATCAATTACATTTGTAGCAAAAACTATACCAGCTTGGTTTGAGAGGCACCATCCATTCGCTTATAGAATCTTACCTGCAAAATAGGTAATAACTGGTAGAGGTTGATATGGGAGATGAAAGAATTCATTCCGATCTTAGAGAGATTAGGTGCGGAGTTCCAGAAGGCTCCATATTAGGACCACTTCTTTTTCAACTTTTCATAAATGACTTACCTCTCAGTCAAAGATATAGTATGATCATCAAGTTTCTAATTAGGAGTAATAATATGGAGGACCTGAAGAATAATTGTATCGACACTTAGCTGTAGCAAATGGTTTGCGTCTAATCTGCTGCAGGCTAACATGCACAAGTCGCAGTAAATGTTTTTTTAAAAGAAAAGGTTCTGCACTGCAGTTTTCACTTGATTTTGACGGTATATTACGATCAGCAAATGTAAAATATTTGGGTATATATCTTCAGTAATCAATGGAATGGTATGATCATATAGATAAGTTATGCAATCATTTAAATTCTGTTTATTGAATATAAGACAAAAATGTAGTGAGTTGTCATTGCTGTTGAGGATATAATATGGGTATTTTCAGTCCCTGTTAAGCTACTGCTGGAGATTTGGGGAGGCTCTTTTTCGGATAGAATTCTAAAATACAAAAATGAGCAGTTCGAATTATAATGTTCAATACACGACGGATTAGTTGTAGAGATATATTTAGGACGTTAAACATATTAACATAGCCCTCAATATATATCTATATATTTATTAGTTTTCTTAAAAATGGTAATTTTGATTTTGCAAATAACCTGCATGGTCATGTGTACAATATGAGAAATAGATTGAATGGTATCCATGAAGTGGATATGCATTTGACATCCCTATACGAAAAGTGCATAAAATACAATGCTATTAAATTTTATTCTCATCTGCCACTAGATATGAGGACTTTAAATGATTTTCCTCCAACTTAAGAAAGTTTTTAATGGGAATGTATTTTACAATTTTAAGGAATTTTTAGAATTTGAGTTTTAGTGATTATCGTGCATTTTTGACTGATGTTTGATTTTATATGAATGTGCTTTATTGACAATTATTGTGTTTCTTGTGATTTTAAATTGTCAAGTTTATTTCGTTTAATATATGATTTTTATATGTATGTGACCCAAGATTATGACGAATCCGATTGCTGTACTGCCTTAAAGGAAAATAATCTATATTATTATTGTTTGGTAATAGTAAATAAAACAGAAACATTTATTTAAGGAATTTATTGACAAACCTCTTTAAAACTGGAAAATCACAAATGTAATAATTGTATTTATTAAAATTATATGTATAGTTGTGTAAAAAATAAAATAAAATTAAAATCACATTAATTACCTATCAAAATACAGTAACATTTTGATAAAGCTCAATATATTTTACATATAATATAGTAATAATATCGTACAAACCCTTCAATAATTCATAATATTACATTCAATAAATTTGAATATACATTTTTCATTTACTGGAAACTTTTAAATATTACAATATGTATAATATGTATTTGTAAACTAAAAGCTGCTAACACTATCATACATGCCTTAAATTATGGCGACACTACTAATGCTGATTCTCCTCTAACGCTCTTGCTTCATGAAGATTGACAATATCAAATTCTAAAATACCCTTACCAGAGAAAAGTGCAAACTTGGCTTCATCATCTAGGTCAGCAGATCGCTTGACGACTAAAACAAAAACAACAGTTAATTGGGTTACTACTGCAAAGTACTATAAACATGACAGAAAAAAGCTAATGTTATTTACTTTTATAACCATAGAAACGATAAAATAAATAGTTATATTCTGTTAAGCTTTTTTTCAATTTAATTTCTGCTGCTATGACAGACCAAACACCGATGTCAGGGATTGGGTTACCACACCAGGGAATTTTGCTACAGTCAGTATTCCAACTGGAATTGGTTTCTTTTACATTTACCTATAATACCAGGACTCACAGTTTTACACAGCACCGCCTCTAGGTCTCGAACTCAAGACCCCACACTTTTGAAATAGTATTGTTTTTAAATAATGTTCCATTAGTGCGATATTGTTTCGCTTAACCATTTTAAATAAAAGATAACCTCTTTAATAAAAGTTTTATAGTTTTAGTTGTATAGAGTAAATATATTTTTTTAATCTAAAGGTTGTTCCAAAAAGACAGCACATTGCCGATTAATTTTCATAAGAGAACACCATATTTTTTCTTGTAGTTTTGGATTTCTTACTTAATTATAAAGTGAACATATATAGCATTCCCTATACTGAAATTAAGCTTTTTCAAAGAAATCTTTGAGTATTCAAAAGCCTTTTTAAATTTGAATATCTTATTTATTTGAACAGATCTAAAATGAAATACAAAATATAGGTATAGGAAAAATTTTATAAAAGTTTTGTTTTAATGTAAAAAGTTTCTTAAATTGATATGTTATATATGGTGCATGTATATTAAGAAGATTACAGAATTTTACAAAAACTTTAGTAGTTTGGTATAAATAATACACATTTGAGAATAAACAATATAAGATATTTGCATTTAAGAGAGACTCTCTTTAAAATGCACTTGTTTTAAAAATAAACTAAATAATAATAGGAAATGTCATTCAACGACAGAATGAGTAGGGCTGAAACCTACCGAAACAAACTTCAAAAATGGACGAATTAAAAAGTAATCCACAAGCTGTGTAAAATGGTTAAAATATCTTATAACATGGTAGAAACTTGCATAAGCAGTGATCACTGATGTATCTGCAGAGAAGAAGATGTTTTAACATCCCAATAATACACTGTTCATGAACTTACCCAGCTAGAACACGAACACTCATTTGAATTAGTATCAAAAATCATAATTTTGGATGCGAGTCTGTAGAGTAATTGCTTAAAGTTAACTATTACAGAAGTTTTAACAGTTGTCAAATTAAACATTTTTTTGAGATTTTTCACGGTTACCAGTTAGCTTGTTATTAATATTAATCGTAGGAGATTATTTTAACTGGTTATTTTGTTTTATATAGGCTCTGAATTCATTTTTTTTTAAATCATAATATTAAATAGGTAACATTCAACAATATTAGTTCTTCCCTGCAGTGCACCATGAGTCGGTTGTTATAGATTTAAGATGTCTGGGACCTTATCTCTATTTTCGAGAAACTATGTAATAAAATTATAAAATATATAGCACACACAAAGAAAAAATCAGCTTGTCGCCACATTCTTGGAAAGAAATTAAAAAAAAATGGATTAAAATGTTGCCAAATATTGGGAATTTATTACAGGAAACATCAAAATATTTTTAATATGAAATGTAAATAAGAAATAGTTTCAAACTATTAATTTGTAAGAATTATTTACAATAATAAAAACAAACTCTCAATTTTATGTAAAAAAATTGATGTCGTAGTAGAAATTATTTTGACAAAGCTACACAGGAAGTATTTTGAAACCAGACGCATGATTACTAACTGATAAATTCCTTATCAACTGTTTATGTGGTATGGGGAATCTAAATATGATGAAATTAATCAACTAAATTTTAAATCACATAAGTAGGACAATTTCAAACAGTACTGATCATTAAAGAATGATTACTCTTTCTAATAAATAACATTTGTATGTGTCCCTAATAAGAATGAATCCTTAGTTATTATAATAGATAGAGCATAGGTTAAAATTTGAAACTTTTGTACAATTTTATGCTTATAAACCGTGAATTCTTTTTTTCTAAAACTCTTTTGTATCCTAGGTATGTAAAAAACGGTAAAAAAGAATTTTGTTTTGAATTAATAGCTTCTTCGTTTGAAATTATATAGAAAAAAATTAAACAATATTTCCAAAGTCACTTTTTGTAACCTAGACGATGACAGTGAGATTTTTACAAAAATGTTTCATACCTCTAAACGATCAACTTTTTATTTTTTCTATATGGGCAATTTTACATTTTTTTCATGTTTATGTAGATTTTTGAAGTTTTTTATAACTAATATATAACCAAAACCAAAATTAGAGATTTTAATATTTTCTGGGAAACCGGAAAAATAAAAGCAATACTTGCAGATGATATGAGTTTAATAACAACTTCACTGAAACTGGGGAGAAAGTTGTCCAACCTACTAATGGTTGGACAACTTTCTCCCCAATTTTAGTGAAGTTGTTATTAAACTCATATCATCTGCAAGTATTGGTTTTTTATGTGCTTCTTTGGCACAAAAATAAGACGGCTAAGAACGTTTCTGATGACCTTGGTGTCAGACTAATAAAGGATGTTACGCCACTCATATCAACCCCACTTGGTGGGGGTAGGTCTGAAAAAGGATAATACAAAGTCCACTTCAAATTTTACAGGCTCATATTGTCGATATTTTCCAAAGTAATTGAATGCCTGCTCGTTGACAGAATCATTATTTCTTTAAAAACATAAATATTTGCCATTTCAACAGTTTGAGATCAAAAAAATGAAACGTAACTAATGCTATAATGTCGTTGATGGAGTGTGTTCTACATTTTTGAACATCATAGAAAGTGTAATGCACTCTTTACGAATAAACATCAATACTATGGCTTCCAAGGTGTTGAAGCTCGTGTTTTCATACTTGGAAAATAGACAGCTGCTCATGTATGTTGTCAAATACTAGTGCATACTATTCAACGAATGTCAAAAATTGTTGATAGTGATGCAGCTAGAATAACCTATTTTGCCTTGTTCTATTCCACTTTGATTATGGTTCAACTGCATGGGGCATGAGTCTTATGCAAGAAGCTTGTTCTCTATTCAAAAGCAAGCATTGTGAAATTACCTATTTTTCAGAAACGTAAGATGCTTAGCTAGCCAACAATTTACATACTGTATATATTTAAAAGTTTGGCTATCACGACCATTGCCCCATTATTGTACAATAAAATATCTAGTGGGATTAGATGTAGAAGTAATAAGGCTTTTGCAAATAACCTAGGGGATGATTTGATGAACGAGGCTCTGTAGTCTGTGGAGGAGCTCTTTTTATTGGACATTTAAATCCTTTGAAAAATTTGTAGTTATTGTATATACATACATACATAATTGGCTACTCTTGTAAGGTGTAAAAGTTGTATACTGTCATTCAGTCGCACCCTCTAATACAGAACACTGCCTGTTATGAGTTAACTTCTTTGCAGCTTTCCACTCACTTCCTCTCTCGTCAGTCAACATGGCCACAGTTTTATCCTAAGTCGTAGTTTCATGTACCCTTCGTACTAAAAGTCTGTGCTACCCGAATTCTGCTGCTTTACCTTTCCGTGAGCACCCATGATTCACTACCATGTATTAAGAAGACTGGGACATTTATGGTCTTCCAAACTGTAATTTTCGTCTCTTTGCTTATCTTCCTTCTTCCCAAAAACTCTTTGTTTAAACAGTGTTACACTCACATCACCCATCGTTTTTCTTCACACCATCAATCACCAATCCAAATATATAATTGTCCGTACCTATTCAACTAGTACATTGTCTATTGTTACACTTATATCCCTTCTCACCATCATTACTTTTGTCTTATTAACATTTATTTTCATATTTCTCAACCTTAAATGTTAAAACAAGACCAAACACCACTTTGTTCATCCTCCATCAGTGGGTCAACTAGTGTGTCTCTTAATATTTTTTCAAATAATTTTCCTGGTACACGGACGAGCAATATTCCCCTGTAGTTCTCACACTTTCTCTTGTCTCCCTTCTTAAATACAGGTAATATTATTGCTGCCAGCCAGCCCTTCTGCACATGTTGGTACATCCAGGGCGGCACATAGACCAGCAGCTTAATCCTTGCCTCTACCATGTATAATTTCAAATTATGCCATCATCTCTGGAGTTATATCATCATGTCCTGCTGCCTTTCCCACTTAAAAGCTCTCCTGATCACTTATATGATCTTCCTCCCCATCCCTTTTCTCCTCCCTCTCCAACTCACCCTGCCTCCAGTCCTTTTCAAAGTCAATTTTGTCCTTCAATAGTTCTATGAAATATTCCCTCCACAATCAATTAAGGTTCTATCACCGCATCTCGAGGGCATTGTTTGCCTCTTCTTAAGTTTCATAACACTCTATAAAATAACTTTTGGTTTTCCCTATTATAAGTCATACTCTGTATATTTGTCTCGTTTTGACTGTGCCACATGTATAACCTCCGCTCTTTGCCCTTTGTAGTTTTCCATATGATTCAATGTTTTTTTCTCTTAAAAATATTTTCTATTTCATTTTCTCCCTCTTTACTGCTGGCATGGTCGACAACCATGTTGTTCCAACTCATGTGGTCTGCCGTTCTTTGAATCTTAAATTTTAACATGAAATATTGCATTTACTAATACAAGTATAAAATTGTCCTTGTGTGTCTTTGATCTATTTGGCGTTCCTGCTAGGATGTTTTTTATTATTACCTCATAGTGGATTATATCGGCTATTCCCTGATGAAGCGAAGCATAATTTCGCATAATATATAGGAATAAGCTAAAAAGTAATTTTTTTAACACTTTAACTATCCAAATAAGGCTGCAATTACCCAGTAACTTTACTTTATGTCTATACAGCCAATACTACTGGTTATATATATATATATATATATATATATATATATATAATAATATAGATGCACTTTTAAAGAAAACAATTAAGATGTGAATTTTTCACAATGTGGATTTTTAAATCTTATGAAGAAATTTTTGTAGTTACATTTTGTTCGCATTTTAGATAACCTTGTAAAATTCCACATGGCCCAGATTCAACAATAACAAAATTTCAACAAATTATTATTTTTCAAAGAACAAAAATATTATCACAATATTAGCTGACCCAACATAATTGATAATTACAAACATATGCGCAATATCCATTACAAAATATGTGACCATTCCCTGCAATGTTTATCAATAGGAATGTATGTTACTAAACACATACTTTCATGTCTTAAAACTCATTTATGCATTGTACTTAATATATGCTTGCATATTTATTATATTAATTGATATTTGGGATACAACAGCAATATTAATTAGTATATGAAGAAGAAAATGCAACTTGCTTTTGACTGCACTTTTTTATGAGATCATACACCGTATTGTAATTTCTCGGTTATACGAAATATGTACACATGGATAAATATGTCACAGCTTTTTTCAAGGTTCCATGAATTTAAAAGAATGCAGATATATGAAATGTTAATATGAATTTGTTGGCTGTGACAAACCATATCTGCCTTTTTATTTTATTACTTTGTTTATCACTAACTGGAATGAATCATTTTGCAAACATTTATCGTACATGTAGATTAATGAGTAAAAGTTATATGCAATTCAAAACTTATATTCTGACACCAACAATGAATTTAAATAAAAATATAAATTGGTGTAATACAGAAAAAGCATGGCATCAAACTGGAATTGTTATGTTTCGGTCTAGAGAAAACTTAAAATAGCAGGTCAGTTACATTTTTCTCTCGAGAGCCATGGGTGAAACACTAGTTTTTTTTCAGTATGATTATTTATTAATAACATTTAACAAACAATATCTTTTTCTGTTTATAAAGTTGTTTTAAAGTTAACAACGATGAAAAACCCAGAAAGCTACTAAACTAAACTTTGAAATAAATAAGAGTTTTTGGTTCAGTTCCATTTAATCTTTTGGGCTCTGGTTTTGTTCCGTTCTATTAAAAAATAAGTTTTTCCCGGTTTTCGTATCAGTTACTGTTCGAAGCCCTGAGTTCATATTTACGAACAATAAAACAGAGCAATGCTAAATACAAACAATTGGCATTTGCTGGAGTGGATAAGTTATAACAAAGCTTGCCTCAGAACCATGAATTAAGTGGCTTAAATATGAACTGTAGAAAAAAAAACAACATAAAAACAATTCAACCATAAAATATAACTATAAAATGCTGACAACAGTTACAGTACCTATCCAGTGAGGCTGCAGTCAGGCTATACGGTTATAAGTGCAGGGTTTACTGACCAGAGTGAAACAAATATTAACTTATGACAGTGAGTCATGTTCTTAAGAGTAGTGATAGGTGAAACAACAGAATACGAAATACTACACATAGTTTTTTGTCAGTGCAGGACAAAATAGAAGAGGGAGAGTTAAGGTTAAGTTAATTAAGGAAAGACAAGTGAGAAAGGTCTGGATAGAAAGAATGTTGGGCAATTTTTCTAGAGAGACTGATGTCAGTGGAAGAAAACAGGCAAAGGAGTCACATAAGATAGGAAAAAGAAAAGGCTAAATTATAAGATTCAAAAATCAATGTCATTAACGGTAGAAGAATATAGTGACTTTGAATGAATAAATGAAATGCGTGTCGATACTAATTTTGATATTATCTTTTTATAAATTTATAGGATTTTGATTTAGAAAACGAATTACACTTTCTTTATAAAAAAAGAGGTTACAGTGGACCATGTTTTCTCATCTAACCATAGTTTTAAAAGCAATCCAAAGGTGATGTGCTGTACATTGTAAATCAAATGCCCTATGTCCAGTGGTTTTAAATGGGGAAAAAAGAAGAAAGTCCACTAACCTTGAGTAGGCTTTTGATGACAGTTCCCACCCACAAGAGATTATTAAGAGTGGGGACTAATAAGTATAACATTCCCCAAGTACACCGCTTATATTTGTACTGTCTTTAATAATTGAAAATTAAAATAGCTATTTTACTATTTTTAACCATCAAAAATAAATTAGAAATCACGGAAAATTTACAATATCATATTTATCTGTATAGTTATGATAAATAGATACCACAATTTATTTTCCTGTCCAACTATGAAATAAACCCACATCATATGTTTACAAAATAGTAAAATAAAAACAAAGCTAAGACTATTTCTAGAATACCAACTATAATGATCTAAATATAGAAAGTAACAGAACTAAATATGTAAAACACATGAATGCTCTATGCAGAATTTCTAGTTAAGAATAGAAACACAATTTTCAATGACATGCAAGTATTCATATATTCAACTATAATAATGAACTTCTGGCCCTTATTTGTGAGCTAAAGAAATTAAAATAATCCTTCAATTTATGAATGAATACATAATGTTTTCTTTTTGTTATTTTCTAATACAAATGCCTACATTTTAAAGGAATAGAGCCAATTTTAAAGTCTTTATGTCAATGTTAATTATTAACAGAGTATAGTGCTGATTAAATCTTAATGACACAAATGCATTGGTTATTGCAAGTCAACTTGTCCCTACATTTTTTAAGAATGTTTGATTTCTATATTTGAAAGATATTTGGTTCTAGTGGGTTGAAATTTGATTGTTAATCAAGTTTCTTAATAAACATATACCTGCATTGTGAAATCATAATTTTGTTTTTGTCCAATAAATAGTATTGATGTTTCATATTTTAAATTATATACCCTTTGTAAAATATGGGTTAGACAGAAAACAAACTACCCTACCACCAGCAAAAGGTAACACTCACTATTTGTTGACTGTAGAATTTTAGCATATTTTTTACAAGCCCTTAATTTTGAAACAGTTTTATCACAAATTGCACAAATAAAGTATTAATGCAATTTTAAAAATTATTGTCCACAGCAGTAAATAAAACTGTCCTCAAATTATTACTCTCACTGTAAAAGACTTGCACGGTTAGTTAAAGATCCACTTTCTACACTTGTCTAAGAGATTATAACTGACTTTCAAGCTGAATAAAAGACATTAGTCTAAAACATTTAAAACGTCATTAAAAAGTATTTGGTTCACATCAAGTTATATTATGTAATACAATTTTTCAGTTTAATTCACATAGATAGTGAAAATATTTACACTGGATAGAAGCAAGGAAACTTTCATATTTCTGACCATTGATAATGTTTGTGTAGCTTCTATTTTATGCATTTTTATTCCTGTTTTTATTAATATAACAACCTACGATAAGATTTTTGAGTATCTACAAATGTACATATCTCAAAATATATAAATTGTTATTTTGCACCTTTCTGCTAAATTTCCAATTAAAAAAACAAAATATTGAATTAATAATTTAAACAAATAACAAATAATCACTTACCACCACCAACATATTTCTCAAGTTTGTAGATAGGCATGCCAGTGCATTCTCTCTGAATGTAGTTTCCTACTTCTTCTCTATCAGTTAGAGGAGGAATAACAACTCGCATGGTTTCGCGGATAACATTGGTATCAACATTATAGTACCCATCCCACATTTTGTGGATCAAATCGAAAAGAGATCGTGGAGGAAGTACGTTGTCCCTGTTCATGGGCATAACGAAGCACCTTTTAGCACTAGCATCAATTATACCAGTCTTGTTCGTATTGAAATCGTGAACAAATCTACCCTTGCGTCCGTCTTTAAAATCAGGTACATCAATTTTCTCATAGTTCTCATTGTCCATGTCCAATTCAAATTCCTCATGGAAGTAATTGTTCATGATATTCTCAAAGACTTTGTCTTGGCTGTCCTTGAGTGCCCTGAAGAGTTCCGAATCGCTTATCCTATTGTCATCATCTAGTTCATAATCTGAGTTTCTAGATGATAGAGGAGAAGTCTTGCCACTGATAGGTTCGTATGGGATACTACACCAACCTTTGAATATTTGAGCACGTAAATATTGACGATATAGATATGTTCCTCCAATTATTCCAATGCCTACAACTGCTAGTGAAGTTAACAAAAGGCATAATGTTGTAGTGGCTGACACACGTCTTGCCCTTGCTCGTAAAATTACGAATCTGGCCGCTTCGGGAGATTGAGCTTCAATATCGTCAGCTTGTGGCTGTAGAAAAAACAACATAATTTTAAATATCTTTTGATTTAAAAATGGTTTCATATATTAGTGGCTGAATACTCAAAACAAATTTCTTAGCTTTAAACCAGTATTTCCCAAACTTTTTTGATTATGGTACACATTAGGAATTTGAGGAATCCGGGATGAAAAATATACAAAAAAAGTCACCTTTGTTATAATGAATTTGATAAAATATATTTATTATAAAAACGTTATACACATATATATATATATATATATATATATATATATATATATATATATCATTAGATGGGATCAACATTAAATATTACAAGAGATAGTTATAGAACATTGTTAACAAATGAGTCTTAAAAAATGGTAAATGAGTCTTAAAATGAGGAAAGATTAGAGTTAATGACCATAGGGTGTTCTATGTTAAACATTACTGCAGTGTCAACTACAGTAACTTACATTTCAGTGTGTGTACCGAAAAAAGAAACACATCTTCACAAAATGTGGTTCAAAACTTATATAGAATGTCTGCAATATCCCGTACAGTTTAAAATATTTTAAGGTTGTGCACCTTTAAAACACCTACAAAACTTTTGTTTAAAGTTTTTTTTTATCAAAGGTCGGATAAAAGGAATGTATCGAAGAACAAGTACAGAACTGATCATTATCGTATAGGAATTGACGCACTCAAAAATTCATCAACAAAAGCGAACAGACTATCTTGAATCTACTTGCATATCTCATGATCAGCTAAGGTTTAGACGTTTCTATAAAGTTCTATGGTGATTGGCTGGGCACGAGTTGGTTTCGGCAGCAAGAGCCAATGAACTATCTTGAATCTACTTGAATATCCCGTGATCTATCAGCTAAGGTTTAGATATTTCATTAAAGTTAGTTACGAAAGTTGCATCGAGTCAGTTGAATGTAATTAAGAGAATCGGCAACAATTGTTAACTGTTTAAATTATTTCTAGCTTAAATGCTTTATTATGGTGTAGTAATTTTGTGGTTTGTTAATAAAGTGTCTAAAAAATGCGTTCAAAAACTTCAATTACTAAGAAAGGTTAGATGGAGGACACTTTAACTTATATTTATGTTATTATTTTAAGGCTGTTAAGAGTTTACAGCGGCACAAAAACCTATTAAACAATAAAGTTATACACAATTGTGTTCTATTCATTTATTTGGAAAGTGTAAATTAGTAAAGAAAACTATCTGCACCAAAGCCCAAATATTGCATCAATAATTACACAACAAAGTTTGTATACAAAGTATGTCTACCATATAACCTGTATTGTTATCCAAAGTAATACTTTAAAAACCAGTGTAAATATTTAGATAGAATCCCACAGACCTACTTATAAAAATAGAAGTTTAATAAAATAAGCTATTTATTTAAGACTATATGTTGTTTGTTTAGAATTATATCTAGTGTTAGTTTAGAAATTTAGTAAATTTAAAATCTGGATTCATATGAATGTGTTACCACAGACCTAAATTTCAACTGATATTAGAATTGTCATAACCGTAGAGGTAAATCCTCTTTATAAAATAGATAAGAATAATGTATGCACAGTCCAAATGGTGTTGCGATCTCATGGGCAGGATGTGATTCACCAGCTGATTAATAATAAGCTTAATTACATTGCAAAAAAGAGCTGACCCCCTGTTCTTTTAAAACTGTAATATGTCAATTACTAACTACATAAACTAAAACGCAAAATGTATCTATCTAACTTGTTTACCATTAACTAAATAATTATTTTTGTTATCACAAAACCACAAACATTATTATATTTATAATCAGTTTTTACAAGCCATTTCTTTACTATAATATTCTGCCTGTTAGAGTTTCTATACAGAAAATACTATGACTTCATGTGTGCATATACTAATGCAAATGGCAAATATACAATATAGTAAATTGTTAATTGCTTTCATGATGAAATTTGAATTAATTTTAAATCCATTTGATAAATGTATATTTTTAATCAAAATAATAACACTTCTGATACAAAATTGATATACATAATCTCCAAATTACTCCGGATATCCCTCAATTTCATTAAACCAATAAAATAAAAGTACTATTTTACTTGGTCCAAAACACCATCTTATTTTAGGATCATTATTCCTCCGCGAGCTTGGGCATTTGATGTTTATCTGTTTTAAAAGGTGACAAATCAATAATACATACGTACTCATGTACAACTCAGGTACAATGTATTAACCAACACATACAAAAATTCCACTTTACTATTGGACAATGCAAACATGTAGTGCCATAAACTTTTAAATTTGAGAAATATTTTAACCAGGCGGAAAAGAAAATTTACACAAGAAGAGGAATTACAGAGATGAATACTGACTAAGAATAGACACAGGGGACTTCATTAAAGAGCAGATCTGATCGAAAAAAACAAAAAAGACTAATACTATCAACAGAGAGAGCATAGGATTATACACACAGCAATATCATGTAATCTAAAGCTTGAAACATATGTTAGAACAGCATGTCCTATTTTCAGTGGTATTAAATGATGAACTTCTTTATTAGAGTTAAAAGAAAACTAACTACTGCTTTATGATCCAATTTATTAGGGAAAATTAATATGGTAATTAAATATCTACATATTACCATTTTTGAGCTACAGGGGTGAATTAAAAAATTCGGCTTTTTGACAAGTTTTTTTTATAGATATTCAGAAATGGTACAAACATTCTCATTGTCACTTTCTAAGATATTTACAGTGACAATCAAAAATATAAAATTATTTCCCTTTTGACACAAATTTTTTTTTTTTATATGGAGACTATAATGAAACTTATCTTTAGTAGCGAAATAAGCCGGGCTAGGTATGGGACTTTTTATACGAAGAAAAACTTACCTCAGGCGGCAAACAAAATTTTTATGATCATCTAGTGAAAAGTATAAAAATACGACCCATAAAGAAATTTTGTGTGTGTGTGTAGTAACACTCACGAACATACGTGAAGTGAAGAACAAAATAATTAATAAATAAACAGAATTAAACTAGGCCTAATAGCAGATTTGAAGTACATGACGAGGATTACATGTACATGAAAACGAACTGAATTTTTAAACTCTGTGAAGAATATA
The DNA here is from genome assembly GCA_033557685.1 of Sperchopsis tessellata. Lineage (NCBI taxonomy): Eukaryota > Metazoa > Arthropoda > Insecta > Coleoptera > Hydrophilidae > Sperchopsis > Sperchopsis tessellata. Next base: position 8,924 of record JAWQRN010000051.1, on the reverse strand, counting down.
TACTTGCATGATAAGAAGCTATATTCTACCAGCTTCCTTACAGTTCTGGAAGCTATCGCTCAAAATCAACTAGATGAAAATATAATAGTCAACCCAAATCGAAATAAACTTGCTCTAGTGGGCCAACAAAAGGTTGGTTATTAAAATGAAAAGAGTAATCACTAAGAAGGAAGCTTTACAGTAATTGAACATGAACAAATAATTGAAGTTTACAATGATTCACAAAATACCAGAAGGTTTAGAATATTCCAATACAAGAAAATGCCAGATAATAACTTATGTAAAAAACATGTTTTATAATATTTCAATACGCTGAATAATTTAAACAAATTAGTAAGTAATATGTTTAAGGTATTTTATAAAAAATATGGATAGAATAAAATGAAGAACTGTAATGTATATTATTTAAGAAAAAATTAATAAATAGTATCACATAGCTGTCTGACAGAGTAACAATCTCTGTGAGTTTTCAAAATTAGACTAACTAACAATCAACCCTATGCATGCATCAGCGGAAGATACATGATCAGTTACTTCAGACAACAAAAAATTATTTGTTTAGATGACATGTGAGTAGCAAGAAACTCAGAACATGAAATATCTAGCAAATGAACTGAAAATAAAATATTAACTTAATTATTAAATAACCGGAATCATTATAGCAGATAGAGAATTTTCTTTTGATAGCCCCTTGGGTAATTTTTCATTTTTAGATAATCCCATAGCTTCTCTTACTCAAGAAATCGGAAGGATGGCCCTTGATGCTTATGCTAACCAGAATAATGAACTATTACAAAAATCAATCTCTTGACGGACAGAATATAACAATTAAAAGACAAATGCATTCAACTATGGGTGGGACAATTCCTCTCAAAATTCGGAGTAGTTCATATAGAATCAATATCGAGAAGGGGTAAAAATAGGGTTTTTTGTTTGTTTATTTAATGTCGGTCTATTTTCGCTACTATGGCCAATCACCGACACCTGGGAATTTTGCCGCATCCAGTGTTCCACCTGCAATTGGGTTTATTTACGTTCACGTGGTTTTCATTTTTTTACAATACACGGGACCCACAGTTTTGCATCCCTCCTAGAAGAAGAGTACAATAAAGACTTTTCCCTAATCACAAAAAGCCGGTCGCCTCTGGGACCCGAACCTGAGATCCCACGCTTAGTAGCCTAGTACTTAGCCACTGAGCTAACAAAACGGCTTAGGGTTGGAACAGAAATGTTCACTGCCCAGGATGCAAATAATCTAAAAATCCAATATTGACATCGTCAGCTTCTCCTAGAGCTAGTGGCAACACAGGATAAAAGGCACCACTTTGATAAACCAATAATCAACAAAAAAAAAAAAACTGAAAATAGTTGATATGACTTAAGATATCAACAGGTTGGAAAACCTTAAAAAATTTCTCAACAAATTAATTTTTAATACTCGAACCAAACCTGAAGATGGAGGAACTACCACCATATTTCCTCAATAAACAAATAAGACAAATTTTATAAAGCTTTGAAAAGTTTCTTTCACACATACAAAATACCATCAGCAGTAAAAAAACATGCCAAGGATACATACAAAGGTCATTCCATGTAACTAGGGAAAAAAGTAAAATTTTAATATTTTTTTTTTATTTTTTTCCCCAGATAGATATTAGGTTGATGGCATTTTGTTTCTTCCCAACCTTTCGTAGTTTGTGAGATGTGAGGGGTGAATAACTAACCTCAACTTGTGACATTTTTGGAGCATATATTTCTCTGAAGTAAGTATTCAATTCTGTTCGTTCTAGGTAGTATTTCATCACAATAGCATTTTATAAGTGATGAGTGTTATTTAAGCATCTGATTTGTGATTCGACATTGACCAAACAGTTGTTGATTGCATTTATTTTAATTTTTTTACTAACCGATGAAAACCATGTAATGAAAGTGATCGATTCTCACATTTTTTTCTGCATACGCTATCATTTGTGATTTTCTATATTCTATTTTTGGAATCTCTTATTGCAACATGAAATGAACTTGATTAAAAATATTGAGTTATTCTTTGTTAATATTCCTACGAAAAAATGAGTTTTTAAAGTGGCAATGTAAGTGTACATAGTACTCATCTTTATCGTTTCTTGTAGATCTCAGTTGCATTATGCCTCTAACATCGGCACAGAAGATGGCCAGACGGCATGTACAATGAATACAAAGTTAAAGTTAATAAACATGTTCAGAAATGTCACGAGAAGACAGAAAAATTCCAGGCACTGTCGGCTTCCCTAAAAAAGGAGGCGAGAAAGAAAGAATTAAAAGACAACCGTGATAGGGTTGCTAAGTTTAGAGCAACAAAGAAGTATAGAGCAAACCACAGCCCGGAAGAAGCAGCCAATGAGAGATCCCCGGCATTTAAAACTGCAAATTTGCTGGGAAAAGCCGGTGCACGGCTGAAACGTGGTTTGCTTCGTTCGCCCAGAAAGCAAGTGTCGGCAGTCCGAAAATTGTACTTTGTCGATAGTTGGGGCTTCTCCTCCAGAAAGAGGGAATGAGTCACGCCGTAACTCATCTGCCGGTGACGAGATCATTTCTGTAGTTCAAAACTTCTACCAGCAGGATGATGTCAGCTGCCAAGCATCAGGCCTAAAAGACGTGATCACCATTCGTAATAAGGATGGAACAAAGTAGAAGATCCAAATCAGGTATCTTTACCAGTCCATTTTTCAAAACAGACAATCCCACTTAGAAAAAGTAAATTCTTTGAGCTAGGGCCACAACTACCGAGTAGAAAACTGCCGCACTACGTGAGTTTGTTCAAATACCACTCTAATTTTATGCTTGCCATTGAAGCATTCCACAAAAGTTATACCAACTTCCCCCTATATAGTTATGACTTCCCGGGATTGTTTCTTTGCACGGCTCCCTCTCTTTTTCAATTTGCAATTGTTTGGAAATTTTACCCTTGTGCCCACTTTAACATGTATTTTCACAGGTGTAATGAAAATGACATTGTTATAATATAAGTGACCATCAAAATATTTAATATCTAACTGGATAATGTACATATCTTCATAATTTTGGACACTTATCTAGTTCCTGTCTTTTTTTCTTGATGTCAAGTAATTTTCTTTTTTTTTCATAATAAGAAGAGGAATCTGAATTTCTGAATAGTATCAAAAATACCATGGCACATTTAGTGTAATGAAAGTGACCGGTCGGTTTGATTTAATTAATGGTATTCAAATTAAGTTTAAAGGAACACTAACATAATAATAATTAGCTGGAAGTTTCTTAATCCCTTCATATATTTTTTAAGAATCTGTGAAGATATTTTTTCCTAGATAATTTTGCAATTAAAGCCAAAAAATTTGCTCTGAATATAATGAAAATGACCATGGACTGACCCATAAGCAATATGGAAGCACAAGCTCAACAAAATAATATGTTAAATAACAAAAAAGACGTCTCCCCTAATGGAATTGCTGAAACATTTCGGCCAATATAACAATTGACTTAATAACCTTAATATATAAACAAAGCATACTTAGACCATATTTTCTTTAGATGGGAACTTAATAAATATTTTTAACCAGTATGTAGTATGTCCTGCATAAAACTAATGGTAAAACAGCAATATTACTTTATAACTTTCTTCAGGAGATTGATGTATCTCTGTAGATAAAAAAAAGAAGGGCTTTTGAGTCTATGCCTGTTCTCTTGAGTTTTTAAGATGTGTTTTGAAGAATGGGTTTTTTTTGTTCATTTTAGGAAACAAAACCAAAAGTTGGACACTGACCAACAACCAGAATAAATTTAACCAAAAAAGAAACGAAAAATAAGGAAGAAAACAAAAGATAAACTACCTGTCTGTATGAATGTTGTTTCCGGGTGGAAACCGTGCAGAGGCTCTGACAAGTGCCGACGTTTCGTCCACTGTTGCAAGGGACATTTTTAAGGCGAGTGATGTTACTTCAATAAATGAATTCCCTGCACTACCTGTCTGTTTAACCCCACCAAGTTGAGGGGACAAAACTTTTCTCTAAAAGTACCCGGAAGCTAATATTTTGTAAACCCTTTAAAAAAACCCACTTGTGATTTCTGGCATTGAAAGACAAATTAGAACCTTCACATAGATCATTAAAACAATAACGAGATTTAGAAACACGACCAAATATATCTTCAGAATTTAGAAAGTTGTAATCATCATCATAATTTATTAAATACTCATGTTCTGTATGTAGATTTTCACGGCCACAGTAGATATCTTCAGGTTTTCTGGTAGATAACCACGTATTGGCTTTTCTTTTTGCTGATGTTTCGTCCACCTCTGCAGGAGACATTATAGCTCTTAAAAGTGCTAAGTGTAAACTGCCATGGAGCTATTAAAATTGCTAGGAATAGACTACCAAGTAGCTCTAAAAACTGCAAGTCATATATCTATGACTGGCACTTTTGAGAACTACAGTCTATTCTTAACAATTTTAGAGCTTTTCGGCATTTACACCTAACACTTTTAAGAGCTACATGTTCCCTGCAGCGGTACACGAAACATCGGCAAAAAAAACCAACATATTGCAATTTGTTAATATAAGACTACGAATAGTAATTTATATTTATATTATATTTAATAAGTATAAATATTTAATAAATTATTCAAGAAATATTTTCCTATATATAAATTTTTTTAAATAATACAAAACATTATTTTAACTTGAGCTGTAATTTAACTAAATTTAAAACTGGCAAATTTATATTAAAATTCATAGAATTAGCAGTTAGTAATATTGTTCCGGACAATGACGGTTTGAAATTTATGAGGTTAGTCATCAATAGACATGAGTCATACCTGTACGCTTTCTTCTAGAAGAACAAATCTCAGACGTATGTCTGTTATGTCTAACTTAAGTGTGAGCTGTACGTACAATATCAGTACCTAGCTTGCTTTCTTACGAGTCAGTTCACATAACTGTTTGTAAACTTCAAAGAAATTTCTTAGAAATTCTTCACCAGAAGTACTTATTAACATTTGTTTGTAAAATATTGGTTGTGTACTATTTACATCTGTATTTAACTGAAACATTCTGTAGCTAAAATCAGTTTGTAAACAAAGAACAAAGATGGCCGAAAGTAATTACAATTCAGTAATAGAGAGAATAAATAGACTTCCAGAAACATGCACAACTTTAACAAGCCGCACCCATCCAATACTAGATGTACTATCAGGTTCATATCTCGAGAAGAGTATTGATAATATAGAACAAGGCACACGAAGAAACAATCTGAGAATCCACGGTATACCTGAAAGATTTAATGAAGATACAGATATTTTATTATTGAATCTCTTCAATAATACCATGTGCATTCCCATTACCATTTGGGACATCGATCATTCCCGCAGAATTGGTAAGAAAATGGAACACAAGCCCCGCCCAATATTTGTCAGATTCGTGTCTTATAGACAACGTGCTTTAGTTTTTGAGAACAAAGCAAGGCTAAAGCACACCGGAGGGTACATAATGGAAGATTTGACGAAAAACCGATATAACATCTACAAGAATGCAGTTAAGAAATTTCACAAGAGGAATGTATGGTCTAAAGATGGATACATCATTGTAAGTACAACAAGTGGCAAAAAGTGGATAAGCGAACTGCAAGAGTTGAATAATATTAATTAAGAACTATTAAATTAACTAAGTGCAAGTGTAAAAGCAGTAATTTGCACATTTTAAATCACTGTAACTATATTTGTTAATTTAAGATCTAAAATATTCAGGCCTAAAATTCAAGGTAATTTAAATTAGTATTCTTTCTTTTGTTGTGTTACTTAAATAATGATGCTTTTGGAAAACATTTTATTTGACAAATAATTTAAATTTTTATTTGACATTACAGTTGCTTCAACGATGACAATCGTAATGATAAAATAATATAAATTTTTTGAAATGGATTATTTATAGTCAATAATTATATTCCTGTTTGCAATAGGATGGGTAGTTTATGTTATTTGAAATATATGGTCCCTGAAATAGAAAAGTTACTTTTTAAAATAAAATGAATTACTATAGTCTTCTTTGCAACGATCGAAAACACTTTTTGGTAATTGAACACCACACTTTCAGATATTAAAAATGAAGTTAATTTTGAAATAAATCTGTTATGGTAAAGTTGCAAAAATAGGAAGTGGGCGAAACAACTGCATCACGTTAGGTAAATTTTAGCATAAGTTCATTTATAAAAATTTTGTACAGGGGACTTGCAATATATGGCTGATATAATGAACATATTTTATAATACTTCCGATTTAGCTGCAAATGTTATCAACTTTTTGAGATTTAAATAAATCACCCTAGTATTTTTAAGGGGACCATTTCTTAACATGTCATTAATTAGCATCAATATATTTTATTTTACAGTCAATTAAAAAAATTATTAACATTTTTTTAACCTGAAAATTTTTAAGGATATTTTTTTACTGGATAAATAATTTTTATAAGAATAATTTCTTTGGTTACAGTAAAAACAAATTTAGATAAATGCTTGAAAACTACGTGCTGATTTGAAATTAGAATATCTTATTTCCTTTTTGAATATTGTGTAAATATGACTTATATGGTACATTTTCCAATAGCTTAATTATTTACAGCACAAAAGACGCAATACTTTTAGGCCAGCGTATACATTTTCTAAAGTTCTGTATAAATTTTACTTTTTTATAGTACTTTTCAAAATACACACGTTATGTATAATACAGTGAGAATTAAAATGCATGGACTATTTTAAATGTTTAAAAACTTTTTATTGATTTAATATATAAAAATAACAGCAATTATAACTGAATTAGTTAAAATTCGAGATTAAATGTAATAAGACTTCCATGGATCTTATCTACGGGAAGTGTTTTATTGTGGAAAACACATGACTAGGCTCTAAAAAAAGCACACAGTTTCCACCAGGAAGTATATTCAATTGCTCTAAAGGTTTTTATACGTACACCTTGATCCCGAGGTATCCCCAGAGAAAACATTCTGGAGCTGTTATATCAAATAACTTTGAAGGCCAATTTCTCTTCTGCAAATTTTGTTATGCAAGTTCTAGCTTCAACTTGAGGAAGAAGATTTCAAGCAATGCCGTGTTGATATCGTTACATTATTCTTTTATAAAAATATGGTCATTACTCATTCTTTGTATTTTAGATTATATGCTGATTGAGGTATGCCGCTTAATTGTCCTCTTAAACAAGAACCAGTGTTTTTCCATTTGTTGATTCAGATTTTATGAAGTTTTCCAAACAGAAAATGCGCTGATTTAAATTGTGAATTTGCATAACATATCTCCAAAACATATTCTATCAACTAATATTAACCTATTAGCATTATAGTTTTTTAAGTACAAGTGAAGTAGTCCATACAATTTAAGCTCATTATAAAATGTCGAATTTTAAGTTATTCATATATTAATTTTTTTTTTATTTCTTAATTTTTCTTATAACCAATATCATTAAGATTTTTAGAGAATTGTCCTGGGTGAAAACAGTATAGAGGCTCTGAAAAGTGCCGACATTTTGTCCACTTAGGCAAGGAACCTCTTTGAAGAACAGTTTACTGTTCAGCTTGATTGATTGTTAAAGTAAGAGCCCTATCTTGGAAGATGCACCATTGGGTAAAACCTCAGCACTTTTAAGCTTCTACATGTTCTCACCCTTGAAGAAATTCTTGTTTAGTTAGTAACTATTGAAACCCTTCTACATCTTAAGATTTTCTTAATTTTTTTAGATATGTAAGTGAAGATGTCAAATCTTTACAAATTTGTATTGTTTATTGGATTATTAATAAATATGCAAAATGATTGTTTTGTTTTTTAAATGTTCCAGTACTGTGCCCATAAGCCACATATAGAAAAGTCATTTTATAATTTTAAATTAGAAAATCTAGATATATGTGTAGATGTTTTAATTTGGGATGAACCAAAGAGGGTTTTTAATGAATATTCAGAATATTCAGTGTGAAATCCCACCAAAGCAGTTATAGTTTTCTGGATGGATGGAACAGTCATGATAAAAAAAAAAAACATATTTTATAAAATCTTTAAATCATATTTATTGGCTTCTTACCAAATATTTGTAAATTAAATATTCAAGTTTTTTAAAGTAACATGTGGTTTTACACAATTAAATAAGCAATCAGCAACTAATTCATGAAAACATTCATGAATTAGTTTTATATATACATATTTCAAAAATATGTAGCATATTGTTATTAATACTATTAAAAAGAAAATTTGCTGTCTGGTGGATATTCATAATTAAATAAAAGCAGGATTTTGTCCTTCCACAAAAATTGTTTTTATTATTACTTAGCTACCGGTTTTACCGGTTTCGACCATTCAGGTCATCATCAAGCTGAACGTGCGTTCTGGGCAACGTGAACACATCACTGTGTTGTGCTGTGTTCACGTTGTTCAGAAAAAGTTTTAGTAACCAAAGATTGGAAATGGTGCCTAAATGACATTGAAAACGCTTTAAATTTTTTCAACAAAAATGATCCTGATTTAGGAATGAAGTGTTATTGTTACGCGATCAGCATTATCTGTAATAAATACGTACATGCAATTGATAAATGAAAGAGAAAAAAAGCATAAACAATCAACTGTAGATTCATATTTTAAAAAGTCGTGATTTTATCTTTGTTGGAAGGTAATATTGTCTTTATATTCAATAAAGCTTTTCGATTTTCAAAAAGTCTTTCATTTTCTTTATGCACGAACGCATCCCTATTCTAGCTATAGTATTTTTACATATGAAAACGACGTTTCACTTAACGAAGTAATTTCAAGGAACGCATCCTCTTTGTTAATCGAGATATGGCAGTATTTTGTATAAAGTCTTTAGCAGCTATAAGTTTCTTACTCTGATTGAGGGCAATCATCTTAAATTGATATATATA
>JAWQRN010000050.1:0-45345 GCA_033557685.1 Sperchopsis tessellata | reverse complement strand
TTATATATATATATATATATATATATATATATATATATATATATATATACATATATATATATATATACATATATACAGGTGTCCAAATAGTACCAAGATGCTCGATTTCTTGTTAGTGATTCAATTTTAAAAAAACCGATTGTCTGGTTTTATTTGGAGAATATTTTAAAATTATTTTCTGTTATACAGGATATTCCGTACCTTCCGAGCATAGCTCAATTTCGTTATTTTAAATACAAAACGATATATATTATTACAGTCTTGAATAGTCCATACGATTTGAAGGACTATGTATATGTATAAATTAATAGTTCCTAAGATATTGGCATTGTTTTTTTTTTAGAAACAATTTATGCGGTCACTATTTGAAATTTAGTCTATTAAGCATATCATTATTATCTACTTCTTATTCTATTTGTAAATGGTGGATAGTACTTGAAAAACACGTTCATCTGGGTGACGAATTCTTTCGGGGTAATGTTTTGATGCTAACTAATAGTTTCAATCACTCTCTTCACATACACCATGTTTATCAATTCGTCATTTGAATAATTTATATTTCGCGAGAAAACTATCACAAACTTGTACTCACTTCAAGATGTCATTCAGCATAATGCAATTGTTCTCAGAATGTTCTATTGTTTTGTTATGGCTAACTTAGAATTTTTATATTTAAAATAAAATTTTAAGAAAACGTGATAACTCAAAAAGTATAATATATAGCTATAGAACATGCTTAACAGATATTGGTGAACACTAATTGCGGTTGATGTAAAATTAAAAAAACTGGATTAATTTAAGTTAAATTTAGCAGACTTATCACCTTACGAACAAGCATCCTTTTGCAACAAATACATTTGCCAAAATACCTTAAGAAACTACGTAGTTTTAGGTACTTGCTTACCACAACGTGCTACTTATTTCCGAAAACTAAGGCAAGTAGAATCATTTCAAATAGTGATTGCAAAAATAGCAATATCCTACAAACTAGACGTAAAATAATTCAATAGTGGCCCTACATTACAGTGCATCAAGTATAAATCTGAAGAATTACAGTTGTAATCTGACCCTGAAAGTCTACCTTAGGAAGGTAAAGAATATTTTTGTGTGTAGTTGTACTATTGTTTCGTCCATGTTACAGCCAAATGGTTACAATTTCTTCAAAAACGAAAATAAGAAAGACAAAGTTGAGGATACAGTCCAATTCACACAATAAAAACCAATCTAAAAATTAGCCACGGGGAAAGAAGTTGAATTAACACGGATCGTACTACCCACGCTACCACGCACCGACCATTAAAAGAAAGAAAGCGAGCGTTACTTCGTAGCTTCTACTTCCTCTTTGTGATTGAAAATAATCCCACACTCCATCCATCTCTTCTTACATTACCCCAAGCAGGCAAGTGCGCATACAAGCGAATATGTCAGGCGTATAAACGTGGTCCAGCCTCCTACAATAATTTCAATGACGCCCGCTAAGGCCTTTATTAATATTACTTGCATAAAAGGCCTACACAAAGAAAATGGGTAATAACCTCAAGAGCGTTATTATTGCTGTAATTTGCAGCTATAATTGCGAATCGTTTTGTGTACGCTGTTTTTCGAGAACAGTATTGTTGCCACTAATGTATTTTAAATTGCTCTGTTGCACTTCACTGTGTTTCTCTATTCTTCGCTTGATCACGAATGCAATTTTCTCCTCCAAGTATAAGGTTTTGATGAGTTTTGCAGTGAACGATTATTCATTGATTGTGCTTAGTACGTATATTACGGCAGTCCATCTGGGTATTTGCAATATCGCGCGCAATACTTTACAATGTAAAATGGGTTTGATCACCAAAACAGCGACACACGCGTTATAAAGTCAGAGTTTACTTACGGCATTTTTTCACAAGTACACTAACTGTACGCGCCGTACTGAACAGTCGCTTTATTGTGACAGTTCTAAAAGATGTCAATATTTGAAGTTTATTTTCAAATTTACCGCCATATCATTTTGTTTTACTGGAGTGTCAAATGTTTTTGACAGATGACAAGCAGAAATATTGATGTTATTAAAAATGAACCGGTATACGATTGAACGACGCGTGTTTATTGTGAAAACGTATTACACATTAAGTGAAGGCATTGCCGACACAAGAAGATAATATGGTACAAAATTCGGTGAACATAACTCACCTTCTGTACTTGCTATCAAAAAGATGATTGAAACATTTGCGGAAACCGGTTCTGTGAAAGATCAAAGAAGCAAAACATACCATCGTGCTAAACGTTTTGACGAAAACATAGTAGCTGTCAGTGCAAGGGGACCCTGAGCGACCACAAGTACATCTGCTTAATGATGGGAACGAATCAGCAAGGAAATACTCAATCCCAGATGCATGTAAGAGGATGGTCGCTCAAAAAAACTAGAAATGGGCAGACTGACGTGTGTCCTACAGAGAGAGGTGACTGGAGAGGCAAAAAAGACCGAAAACGATTGACAGAAATACTTACCCGGGCATGCGATGCCTCGATGCCTAGAACAAGTTTCACCAGTCGGAGAAGACACATATATTGGTGGTCGCAAGAGATGAAACTAACAGAGCTAGAAGAAGATACATGCGAGCGGCGGATGGAGACAGTGAAGGAGAAGCAACACAAGAACTGAGAGACACATACAAACTAGCGAGAAAAACCTTACGCGACGCCATATAAAAGGCAAAGAAAGAAAAATTGAAGAGCATATGTGAGGCACTAGATAGAGATATGTGGGGCGAAGCCTATAGGATAGCAACGAGAGGTTTGAGGATTGCACTTCCGGCAACAAAGATACCCCTGGAGAAGATAAAGGAGGTTGTTAAGGTCGTATTTCCTGTACATGAAGAGGTGGAGTGGGATTCACCACCAGTTCTGGAAGTGCCGCTATTCACAAGGGAGGAACTAAAAAGGGCGAGCCCTGAGTAATGGAATGTGGCAAGACTAGTTCTCATAGGGAAGGGAAATAGACCATTGAATGAGCGATCCTCTTACAAACCACTGTGTCTTTTAAACACAGCAGGGAAACTCCTCGAACAGCTGATAATCAGTCGGCTGAAGCAAGAACTGGCGAGAACAGGAGGGATCTCAGAGAAGCAATACGGATTTTGAGAAGGCCGAACAACAATATATGCCATTAGAAAGGCATTAAGCATTGCGGAAGAGGCTGGGATAGGTACATGGTGCACCAAAAAACTTTGTGCCTTAGTCACGTTGGATGTAAAAAATACGATAAACGAAGTGTCATGACAGGTGATACTGGACGAGTCAACTATGAGAGGTGTTGCCCCATACTAGCTGAGGCTGGTGATGAGTTACTCGAGTGGAAGATGCATAATACTCGATGATGACACCAAAACGAAGGAACGACGTATTAACGGTGGAATTCCGCAGGGATCTGTGATCGGGCCGACATTATGGAACGTTCAATACGACAGAATACTACGGAAGCAACTGCAGGAAGGAGCGACGGTGATTGCATTCGCGGACGACATGGCACTAGTGGTGGTGGCAAGAACGAAGACAGAGTTGACCGACAGAACATATGAGCCCCTAGAACAGATTAGGGGTTGGATGGCTGAACAAGGACTCAGACTAGCGCCAGAAAAACGGAGGCACTGATGCTCACGGGAAAAAGGAATATAGATGACATGACGTTCACAATAGCTGGTGTGACTATCGTACCAAAGACAGATATAAAGTACCTGGAAGTTGTACTGGAGCGGAAAAGATGTTTTGTGGCTCATGTGCAAAGGACGGTGACAAAGGTGGAGAAGACTGTGGCGGCCTTGACAAGACTGATGCCAAACATCGGTGGGCCGAAAAGTAGCAAAAGGAAAGTGCTCGGAGCAGTTGTCAACTCAGCAATTTTGTACGGAGCTGAGGTGTGGAAGGTGGCTGTGAGTCAGGCGCGTGCCAGGAAAAAATTACAGGAAGCCCAAAGGGAGAAGGCGATACGCGTATGTTCAGCATATCGAACTGTAGCCGGAGTGACCACAGGGGTAATAGCTGGAATACCACCTGCTCATTTATTGGCAAAAGAAAGAAGAGAAAGGCACTATGGAGGCGCGACGACAAATGATGCCTGACAGAAATTGGTGAGAAGATGGCAGATTGAGTGGGAGGAGGCAACAGAGAGCACACGGACGCAAAGACTCATCAAACTGATAAAGCCATGGATCGACAGTAAGCATGGAGAGGTTTGTTACCACCTGACACAGGTATTGACGGGTCACGGGTGTTTCAGAGAATACCTGTACATGATAAAGAGAGAGAGAGCGAAGACACTTGTGTATTGTGCGGTGTCGGAAGCGCGATTCGGAATACGCCGGAACACAATTTTTGGGTGCCCAAGGTTTGACGCGGAGAGGCAGATGGTGGAGCTTGAGATTGATGTGGGGCTGGAGCCCAAAAATTTGATAAAAAACTATGCTGGAGAGCGAGAGAAAGTGGAACAATATCGAGAATATGGTAACAAACATATTAAAAAGGAAGGAAAGGGACGAATGGAGTCGACAGCGACAATAATGATGACGGATAAGAGATAGAGAAGACAATAAAAGACACTGTCCACCCTGAAGTAATGCGTGTGCGGTCCCGGAGTGGACGAGGAGAAGAGAGGGAGGTGTTTTAGCTGGTTAAAGTCCAGCACTACTCCGAACGTTAGATGAAGTTCGAATTGTCCATGAGGACTTCCGCCCCTCGGGAAAGAAAAAAAGAAAGATTACGATAAATACTAGGAGCTAAAAAAAAAATAAATTAGTAAAACCGTAACAGCCGCATCAGCCTCGCAAATAAAACGATCATCTACATCAACAGTCCTGACGTAAGCTAGCCAAATGGTTACAATGTTCAATAATCCTTATAATTTTAAGATTTATTAACTAAGTAACATAATAATTGTGAACTTGAAGGATATGAACCGGCTTCACTTACAATGCATCTTGCATGTAAAATTTAGTATGTAGGTGTGTATAATTTGCAATTTGATGGGAATACTTCTTATTATAAATACAGTATGTGGGTATCCTTCCGACAAAGCTTTAATGTTCTCTAATTAATATTAAATTTCGCACCCCCCCCCATCCCCCCTCAGGATGCGTAAGTAGAAAATTATTTTCACATCATAATTGATCCCGCATGATGGTGTTAATATGGTCGATACCAAAGCTAGACTTGTAGCACTCTCATGCGAAGTCTCAGAAAAACCATAAATATTGCATTCAAGAAAGATTTTTCTTTTAGAAAAAAAAAAGTATTAATAGCTCTTTCATGTAAGCGCTAATTGCGAAGTAGTATCAATACTGAAATGAAAACTTTTAAATTGCCCGAGAGCATTGCACTGCAAAGAGGATGAGCTGAGAATTTATAATGAAGTCGAGAGGTCTTTTCTGCTTCTCCTACGCTGCTTTCCATGAGTCATCATCTCGTGTTGGAGCCCACGCTGTGTCGAAAATTGTCGTCGAGATTTGATAGTAAATCCTTTTGTGACATCTCATATTATAACTCGGAGTATTTGTACATAATTGAAGTTTGAAAGGTGTGTCATCTAATGTCTGTTTTAATTTGGGTTATTGGAGAAATTTGTTATTGCGAAATGTGTGTAATTCCGCGCGAAACATTCTTTACTATTGTTCCATTACCTTCTAAGTGACTCAGTAGAAAGTGACGAAGAACAATAGCCTTTTATAAACAAATTGAGTACACTTTTAGTTAAATTTTATGTCATTTGGTAATTTTTAACTAGGTACTTTTAATGGAATATTACTTCCTGCGTAAAGAGACAAATCGAGAACGAATTCTTTGGAGAAGCACATAAGATAAATTCGGGTACGAGGGTTACCTTTTAAATGTTTACAAAAACTATGAAAGAAGCAATTCTTTTGACAAACAGATTTATTGCTTTTCAAAATATTCGCCTTTAAGATTCACATACTTTTACATGCGTTCAATCCAATTCTCGAAACATTTTTTCCACTCTGAAGTTGATATCTCAAAAACATGGTTTTTGAACGCATCAACAGCTTCTTGAGGTGAACTTTTGTGGGATTCTGTTCATCTTGGAACACCCAAACAATGTATTGTTGCTTGGTTTTGCGGTTCATATGAATATATCTAAGTGTCGTCACCTGTTACGATGTTGTAAACGGATTTTGCAGTTCATCTGTCGACTTTTTTGAGGATTTCCTTACACCAATTAACACGAGCCTTTTTTGAGCTTCGGCCGAATTATGCGCTAATCTATCGGGAACAGACCTTTTTCACAGCTAAATGTTCATGCAAAATCGAATGTACTGCAGTCTTCGATATGCCTAAGCATGCCTCTATCTCTCTGTAAGTCACATGCTGATCTTCAATTACAGCATCGATGTTTTTTTGAAATAACAACCGATTTTGGCCGACCTTCACGAAATTCATCACTGACGGAAGCACGACCAAGACGAAATCCTGCAAACCAATTGTAAACAGTGCTTTCTGGTGGTGCTACATTACCTAAAGTTGAACGAAGCGATTATATGCATTGTTGTTGATTTAGGCCTTTACTAAAATCGTTAAAAATCATCTCTATAGCGCCACCTAGTTGTCATTTGTAAGAACTTAAAAGTAACCCTCGTATTTAAAGAAACGTGCGAAGAGTTATTCCAGTGTACAAAAAAGATAACTTGACTCTCTACATTCATCATTTTACTTTGTATAAAGTATGGTGTGATATGCTATAAAACCCTCTGTTTAATTATTTTTATTAATGTTGTAATGTTTTATGGGTTCACAAATAACAGTTCAACAAATTTAAAGTGATTTATTTTAAATTGCTTCGTTTACATTAACGCAATAATAAACTATATTTCAAGCGGGTATATTAAGTACACGCTTGTCTGTCTGACTGGACCGTCAAAATTCTGTAGCGAGACATCGACTCCAAATGAGTCATGAAGGCAAATTCTGGACTCTGCGCGTACATTCTAGACTTTACTAGAGCGGTTAGGTTAGAGGAGCGTTTCGCCACATCTGTTTCGGTCGACTGAGGGCTAGACAATTCTGGAATAGGGTTCAGTGGCGTAGGCACTTTCCAGTAGTTCCGTAACAACATGTTATATTTATTGGCGGAAAAATATCATGATACCAGAGCAGGATAATTTATGGATAAAAGTTCCTTGTCAAGGTCCTAAGAACACCAGAAACGGAGAGGTTAACTAAAAACTTTAGCCGAAAAATTGCCTTGGAGAATCTAAGATCTAATACAGAGGTATTTCAAGTAGAACTTAAGAACAAATTTGTTGCTTTTCGTAATAAGCTTTGCTCTATGCAACCGGTTCGCTTTGCAATCATGTGAGCTGTTGCAAAAAACTACTTCAGGTCAATAAAATATTAGAAATGAAAGAGTATTCACTAAGACTCGACTCTAATTTAATGTACAAGAAAAACATATAATTTTTAAACAAATACAAATATAAATGGGATAATAATTACTACTGCGCTTTGACTGGTTCGCACATTAAGAACGCATGGTGACAGAAGTAGAGATATAAAACTCATACAGAAAATACTGTTAAGAGATATAAACTTCTCGGTGCGGGTCCCTTCGTCTTCAATAGTTTACCATCAGAAAATAATTATTATCTACGGAAGATATAATAAGTCTCTGTCGACCGATACTCGAATAGAGAATATAAATTCCGGTTTATCTCGATATAGGTGTAGTTCTAAGTGTCCATCACTTACATAAAATGTATCACCAATACAAGTACTGCCTTAATAAGAACGTCCACAAAGCAATTTGATGATTCTTTAATCAGTGAGATGTGTGCCGCTAGAGAGATAACCAACTATCACGTAGCGTAGTCTGTCGACCAATCATTCCCAAGATTTGACGTTGGCCTTCAACGTAACTAACAAAATGTCAAAGTAAAAAGACGAGTCTGTTTATGACAATCCACATTGGAATTCTTAGTCAGAGAAATAAAAACAGCTTGGAGGGATAACAAACTATGACACAGAATAGTCTGACGACCAAATGACAACATATTGTGGAAGTAAAAAGACGTATACGTCTACGAAAACCCTCGTTGAAAGTCTTAGTCAGAGATATAAGTACAGCTGAAGACCATGCTGAACACTTATAATATTCTGAGAATCAATATTAAAAACTATTGCAAAATCGACACCAGTGACTAAGGACACATACCGATTGAAGTCTGAATTGAAATAAAATAAATAAGTATTATTATTAACAATAATAATAGTACTTTATTCGTAATGCCATAAGGCGTGAATAGCAATACAACAGTATTTCAACATACAATTCACATAAAAGTTCGTACGTTTGGGCACCAATAAGGGTGCAAAATATAAAAGCATGGACAATTACAAATATCCAAATCAAAAACCAAATAAACACACAACAAAATTAACACAAAAATCATACACAACCGAAAGTGAGATGCTCCACAAAACCAAAACTTGAATGTCAACAAATCAAAAGAAAAAAAAAAAGAAAAATAGAAAATCAAAATGTGTAGTCCAGAAATTGCTAAATTATTAACAAAATAAGAAATGGAGATGATAGAAATAGTCTCTAAAATAAATAAAATCATTATAAGAATGAAAAGTTCTACTTTGTACTTCAATGAAATAGTTTCGGAAGCAATTAAACGAAATTGTGCATATGGAAAGAAATAACATAGACAATAATATTAATACGAATGGAAAAATAAGATTTGTAAAGGCTATTTTTCGTAGAATGACATAACTATGGTAACATTTCTCGGAAAAATTAAATTTCGATAATAAATTAAGGAGAACTCTGTAATGTAAAAATATTTTAAGTCCGAATGATTGAAATTAAAATTGGAAATAGTTAATGACTACTTTCTAAGTCGTAGAATGGATAAGTTTAAATCTCGCATCGCTAACTGGAGCGACACCCACCTATGCGAGTTTTAAAATGAGACTACCCATTATTATAAACAAATAATAATTTGGTAACACTGCATATAAGTTGTCAGAACAAAGAATTCGTAAAAGTGCGTCTAAATAGAGGGCAGCAACAAGGTAGCCTACTAGAACGGGCAATAAAGTATCCTCCACTTCTTCTAACATACATCGGAGATATCCCTTCGAGGCCGTCGAATAGCTAACTTTACTAAATACGAGGGAATAATGAAATTGAATACCCACAAACAAAAAGAGAATAGCACCAGGGGAGAACGGTATCATGGTTGACATTAAACATTGTTGGAGAAGAGATATACAGTGCCTTAATTTCAAAACAAGCCTGAATTTTAAGTGGAAACGATTTTGACCAAAAACCCGGCAATTTAGACTTAAAGGATAGTTTCAAAACCACTATCTAATAATTTTTTTGTTCAACCCCGTCTTCTCATACGTGGTATTGGTTCTAAGTCTTGTAATCGAACAACTTGGTTTGATGTGCTCTAGAAGAAAATGGTCATCACTTCTAAGGCTTACTTTTAGTCTCAGAGACATCGCATTAAATCTTGCAAATACGTTAGCTATCGCATATCACATCTAAGTAACAAACAGAATAAATTTAGAATGCCGAAAATGTAATTCCAAAATAAAGACCAATGAATACATATGATGGTATAGTGATATTGACCTACTAAACATGTTAGATGGGTGGTTTGTATCTACAAGTTACCACTGAAATAACTACAATTCTTCCTTAACAGTATTAGTAATGTTATTCATATTTCTTCTGTTTCTATAATATACTTTACTGCGTTTAAGCTTTAATATTTACGTCTCGAAAGGTATGGAGATCAACTAGTTTGTGTACCGCGTTAGATTTTGCCGCGTAAGTCTACAGACCAATAAAGATGGATATAGAAATTATAATTCTTCGATATTACTGGTAGAACAACATAAAAGATAAATTTATAGGTAAAATCCCCTTTCAAACATCCGCCGCCCGCCTCAATCTTCGCTAATAAAATATTAACCAATCCCCATAAAATAAGCAAGACTTTTTTTCAACGATTATTGCCTTAGAGGTATTCCCGCACGCTCTAACTTATTGGACGAGAGAAAGGTAGGTACTGCACAGTGCATAGATATGCGTTTACGAAGGTCGAATGCGGTGAATTTACTTAGCCTCCTATGAATGCTCTCGACAACTAGCATTTTTTTCATAAACATGAGACTTATTTATTTGTGCGAGACCTGAATTGTTTATAGGCATAGCATGAGCAGTGTCCAGGTACTTAGATTAAGTGTTTTCACAATAGTGCTATTACTCGTCTATTCCATTTTGTGGAAACTGTACGATTGACAGGAATGCGGAAACTACCGGATACCAAATAAGACTTTTTCATCATACACGCAAGAACCGACTCGGTTTAATTGGGGCGTGTTTGTTAGGTAATTAGTAGAATTACAAAATTACCTTCAGTTAGATGAAGTGAGGAAAGGTGATCGTAGGTTATTAGGCATCGTTAACCTCCTTCTTTCTACAATGGTTCTTTAAGTGCACGGTTAAGTGATACATATATTCATACCTACTTCCTTGCGTCCGAAATTTAAAAGAAAGTTGAACGTTAGAACAATTAACGATATTTAATCAAAAGGCTAAGTTTAGCATCAATTAAAAAAATGCGACAATTGAAAAAGTTAAACTAAAGTTTAAACAAATTATTTAACAATTTCACTGTAAATTTTTTATAAAACTGTTCTCAGATTAGAGCTTAGACAAGCCTTAGAGCAAAATCTAGAACTACTAACATTAATATGTGACGAGTTAAACATGGAATATACTTCTATCGTAAATTCAATATTATTCGCAAAAAATAATATTTTACACCCCTTTATAATTTCACCAATCCACTTAATGGACGAACTATTAGAGGCAAGTAACTCTCTTCCCCATGCTTTACAATTTATTGTGTCAATAGATTATATAATAGAAAATTTGCATGAAATAATTTCCACTATTACTTTAAAGGTATTTTACTATAACGCTAAATTAATTATTATTATATATATTCCAGTCATTTTCGATGTATAGACTTACGTCCGTTACCAGAGTTAGCCGTAACGAGAATGAATATTTATACATTGCGCTTTCGACAAAATTCATAGCTTTTTCAGAAAATAAACAGAATTTTATCCCATTCGATGACTTACTGTCCGACCAGAAGTACAACGTCTCCAGAATACGATCTCTTGTTAATATATTGCCGTTTTAGTTGCGAATTGTTTTTTAATATATCAAACCTCCATCCTGGGTGCAAGTCCTTAATCTTAAAGAGAACCTTGCATCATTACAGTGACACGACAAAATGGGTTGGGACGAACACGCTGAGACAACGCCCTAATGCTTAGTTGAAAATATATATAATAAATTTGACTCGGACATAATATTTGATAGACTTTTGTACTTCACATATGTATTTGAGTGTTCCTTAAATAGAACATATTTATGTTCATACGGAATATTATTGCCAAAGATTAAAACATCACTGACATGTTAAGAGTGCATGTAGGTAGTAAATTATACTTTTAACTGTTTAAACATTCTCGCCTATGATGGAATTAGAGGCGGATTATGGTGCTGTGTCTGGCGGTGCATATATCGCTTCTAATAAAACTACAGAGTTATTGGAGCCCAAAACTCAAAGGAATCTGTTTGGTCAGACGTTATAAATTTTCAACTAAATCGTTTTTTAAGAAGGGTAATTTTGGTTAATGTATGTCGTTAAGAGACGTAACATCAAAATTCACAATATTTGGTCTCAAGCCGATGGCAACCCTCTACAATTAAAAGCTTATTGCCCAGTTTTAAGCCGCCCACAAAATACTCGGTTTATTAGTTTAATGACCAACGTTATTTTAGGTATGTTGATCAAAATAGCCTCACAGCGAATATTGTAACGAAAAATTCAAAAGGATTTAAGTATCAGAACTATGTGTGTTTTGTAAATCATATATTCTAGATATGTACAAGGTTATTCATTATATTTTGCCCCCCCCCACTTAACTCTTCTGTTAGAAGAGGAATAAAAAAAAGTTAAATAGAAAAGTTGTAGGTTTTTTTTTTAATATTACTTAAATTGGCCTCGATAATTGTAACTTAGCCTAGACTATTGTTCAGTGGAACTCTAGTCATAATAGTATTTGATTATTTCCAATACTAATTCTAACTATCCTAAACCTAACCGAAACCAACCTACCTACCTTAGCTTTCATGCTAAAAGAAAACATTCAAGATTGATATATTATACAGGAATAGGTAGTCCATGCAGCCGTCATGGTACTGAGGCCAAAGACAAACAGGATTAGACTAAGGAAAACATATAGAGATTACAGTTAATAGGACTCTAATTCGAATTCATTTTTTCTTATTTTTTTAATTTTAATTTTATTTTATTAAGAAGGAATATATTAATTTATTTTGGTTTCATCGGTAGAAAAAATATTGATGGGTTTTACGATTTTTGTAAGGCGACTGTCGTTTAGAAATTCATTGAGTTCGCGTTTTAGGTCTTTGCAATACAAGAAAATATTTTATATTTGTGTACTGTAAAGAAGTCGTGATTACACCGTAACCTGCCGATTGGAGCAGTACTTAACTTCAAATCCTTAAACCATTACCGTTTTGGAGGTGATGGGAACATTTGATTGTAAAAATTACCCTTTGAATTAGATTTGCATTAGGTAGCAAAGTTTTCCTTGCAAATTGCACAGATATCCCATTTAGGAAGAAGATAATCTGAGGGTATGCCAGTGTAACCTGCATCTTTTGCCAACACATCAAGTTTCTCATAATCAGTGATGTTAATGTGCCCTCGTATTCAGCAGAATTTCATGGTGATGTAAATGTAAATTTATCTGCAATAGTATGCACCGTTCTACAAAGTTACATTTATTAGACTTCCTTAAGCTAGCGATTTTTTGGATTGGACTATTGCAGTCAGTAAGTATAATATATTTACTATGGCAGAATATATGTATGGATTTAAGAGTTGTAAATATTGCTATAAGTTCTGCCGTGTATACAGTTACTTCCTTTGGTAACTTTGTTTGCAACTTAAATGTGTACTTAGGGATATATACTGTTGCTCCCACAGTGCCATTATGCTTGGATCCATCAGTGAAAATCTCGATTGAATATGGCGATTTTTCGAAGATTTCCTTCCTGATAATGGTGTTTCTCAGTTGGACTGGATAATTTGTAAGGTCATCTAGATCCAATATATTTATAGGAGTGTTGCTTGATGGAAGGTGATAAGATTTAGAGCAGGATATTTTTCATTTACTTGAACTAACTTGCCTAAATCTTTGGTATTAATATAAGTGTCAATAAGTGGTGGCAAAGGTTTGCGGATACCGGTATTGACGTGCTTTGTATCTTTTGTAGGGTTTCATCCATATATTTTTTCAAATACTAAATAAACAACGATTACTTGCATATGTCACGTGATATAAGAATATATTTTCTTTTAGATTCTTGTTTTTCTGATTTCAAATATATAAGGGTTGATAACCTATAAGCTGTAATAGTGTTTGACATATTGGGGCTAATGATCTATGACACCATTGTTTCTTTATTACCATTCTTGCTATTTGACATTTGTCAGTAGTATTTCATAAAAATGGGTTACAGAAGCCGAAAAGTTTGAAATATTTTCCCTTTATTTAAAAAACAATAAAAATAAAAAGAAAATTATAGCATTATACCCAAATCGCCCAACTCCCAGTGAAAACATATTTTTGAATACTTATAGATATTTGAGAGGTACTAACAGCCTTAAAAGAAAACGGCGTTGCTTTGGAGCAAATGAGAATGAAGATCATGATATTTTGATGTATTTTGAAGGTTACTATGATATAATTTACTCGTATAAAGAATGAAACTAAAATTAATTTTAAAGTTTTTCCGCAACCCTATTTTAAGCATTTATTTTAAAACAAATTCTCTCTGAGTAAAATCTGTATTCTGATAGCAGATGCGGATAGTGGTTTAAAGATGTTTGACCATGTAAATAATTTGTTTTAGAAAAGGCTGAAACTAGCTTACTTGCTGCATCACGTGAAACTCAAAAAAGTCATTCAAGTTTTCAAAGAAAAAACATGAATATAGGCCTTACAAATTATTGCCAGTTCAGGAGATTACAGAAGATCAAAAGCGGAAAAGGTTAAAATTTGCCAGCAAATGCTCAAAAGACTGGCCTAAAACTCTAACCTGTTAAAACATATCGTATGGACAGATGAATCGTCGTTTTCCACAGCAGGGATTTTTAACAGAAAACATAGAAGTTCGTTTTAGAACAATAAACAGTTGTTCTAACTAAAAAATCGAAAATCTATTAAAGTTTGGTGTGGTAATTTCCTAAATAAAATTGTAGGGCCTATAATTTTTGATTATAACCTAATACGGGAAACATATCTAGAAATGAGTCTTCCAGAGGTAGGACAGCTTTTGGATCAACAATTTTCTGCCGAGGAGCTTCATTACGTAATTTGGCAATAGGACTGAGCGCCCCCACATAATGTTTTGGAGGTTCGGGAGCATTTAAATGGTTAATATGTCGTTTGGATTGGTAATGATGGACCCATCCATGGCCACTAAATACCCCCGATGTAACACCTTTAAGATACATTAATAATAATTTTAATCAGAGTGTCGAAATTATTAAAAATAAGGTTAGGGGGAAAATTTACGAATTAAACTGGTGCAATAATAACGATGTTTCAAACTGTCTACAAAATTTAAGAATAATATATGAATATATTGGGTTTTACATTAATAGTGGTAATTTTGAACAATTCTAATACTTTATAAACTCTTACACAGTTGCAAAATGTGTTATGTATTTTTAAAGACTGTTTAAAAGGCGATAAAATGTGCATTGTTACACAAGTTTCGAATACAAATAAATGCAATAGATAGTTTTGTAAATGTAACATACCTGGAAACCAGCAAGCACTATGTGCAAACCTCGGTCTCAGAAAAGAATATTCTGAGTTGTCAGAAACGCTGTCCAATGTAGCAGCAATAGCTGCAATCAGCATGGGAACCCCCCAGGCGTATACAGAATACAACCTCAGTCTGCAACGCTCTTGACTTTTCTCTAAACTTTGTGGTCGCAAATCTCTGTAAATAAAGAAAACTTAGTTAAACAACAAATTTAAAAAAAAATAGCAAAACATTTTGATATAAAAATTGGTCATAACATATACCCTTGCGGTACGTATAGCAGATATGTAAAAAGCAATTATTGCTCCGAGTACTGCAAAAATTCATTGACATAGTTATTTTAGATAAAAAATTAAGAAATGCAATTATCGCAGA
Organism: Sperchopsis tessellata; assembly: GCA_033557685.1. Classification (NCBI taxonomy): domain Eukaryota; kingdom Metazoa; phylum Arthropoda; class Insecta; order Coleoptera; family Hydrophilidae; genus Sperchopsis; species Sperchopsis tessellata. The sequence goes on along the minus strand of JAWQRN010000050.1, from coordinate 30,017 downwards.
TCGAAACTACACAAAACAAATAAAAAATACTTCTCGAGAACACACAAGTAAGAAAAAAATAATAAATCCAAGTATATACAACGACGATGCCATTCAACACCGCTTAGAAATTTTGTATGAACTTTACAATCCAAGTATAACCGTGTAAGAATTTTATTGCACAATAAAAATGTTGTTGAAGAAATTGTGAATTTTACATTTATGGCTTGTGTACTGTTCCCTTACATAGAGACATAACAAGTGTGAAGAGATTTACTATTGAGGATATCGTAATAACACCTGTTCTCTCAAGACGGGTTCAATTTTAACAAGAAAGTAGTTTTTACAAGGCCTCTCAGTTATGCCCTCATTTTATTGTTCCCCGCCCAGCACTAGAATTTTTATTGAACAGGGACACCTTCTACAATTTGTATACTAGTTGATGTTGAATCATCGCCTTTAAAAGTTAAGCTGGAACAGATGGTGTCAGGATCAATTACCACTGAGGTTAGTCCTTTATTTGGAAGAATCAATGTCATAATATGATTTCTTTCTTAAATATATTCTCGTTGAGCGACAGGTAAAATTATAACAACAGAAAAATATATGTCATAAATAAAGTTAGTATACATTAAGTGGAATAATGATGTACTGAACCATATTTAATAAATTACAAGAAAAGTAAAATGTTTTACTAATTATAACATTTTCGGATTTTACATTTACATCATCAGTTAATTTATTAAAAAGAGGAAAATAGTTAATACCATTCAAAAGGAAAACTAGCTGTTTTGTGGATTTGATAACCTTGCAACAAGAGTAATACAGAATATACTAAATATAGCGTATGTATACCGGTGCTTCTTCAGTTATTCAATGATTCACTTGTGCCTGGGTAAATATAATGTACTTTCCAGATATCAGTTTGGTTTTAGGCTTGGTGTGAATGCTTGCGATGCAATTTGCAGTCTGCTTGGTGGGGTATATAATTCATTGAAGAAGCATGTTGTGGCAATTTTTTGCGATGTATAAAAGGCATTTCTATATTGTATGGTGCAGCCTTTTATACCTTGGATGTATTTTGTGCCCATAATTTTTGACTGTGGAAGTGTTCTGTGTTGGGTGTTTTTGCATTTGGGTCTGACCACAATTTTTGAACTCGCATTCATTCATGTATGGGTTTGCTCTAATGTGTTTGTATGTAGGTGTTCATGTTATTTTGTATTTGCCTGCATATTATGTTTTTTGTGTATATTTTTTTATATTATATTTTTTGTATACAATACTGTTTTGGCTTATGAATAAAATATTATTTACTTACTTACATCTTGCCCGCCATATAATACCTACGTGTATAAAATTTTACACAAAACAAGAATTTGCAGCTGCTTAGTATTTTCACTTCTTTGTGTAAATGAATTCGACACGTATCACCTTTTCAAGTTAGGGTGTTCAATTTTATAAAAGCTTTCATTTCAAGTACACGATAGTAAATATCTCGAAAGGACAAAGTCTTTCCTTTGGATTCTAGAAATATACGCTTCACAGGACAAAGGGGACAATGGAACTTAGAACCCATTTATCGGGGCCCGAGTAATCTATGTTTTATTTCGGCTACCGAGAAGTGCCTGCCGGCTTATATAAGCCAGGCGAGGTTTGGGATTAAAATATTTCTCTTGACCGTTTCCCGAGAAGCCGTTTCAGTTGGTTTGTCTGTTTGAAGAAGAAACACTTCGGTATTTACAAGGCATTTTTAAATTGCTATATAATGAGTCGGGATCCTTTATCTAGTCGATCATAAAGCTTACATTATGGGAGAAAATTTCTTTTGTTCTATTTATTTTACTACTTTATTTAAATGTGTATTAAATGCTTGAAAAGGTCGAATTTAATAAATGATTTGTTGCATCTTTCTTATCAATAAAAAAATGTGTTAAAAAATAAGCATTACATTCAAGAAGTTATAGATGGAAATCTCCTACGAAACTAACCGCATATTGAAGTTTCCAAATGAATACATCGTTAATCCTACCTTAAGGCATTTTCATTCATTCAGTTTTTAGGCGCCATGATTTCCAGGCTCAGTATCTGAAAGGGAAGTTCCAGTGGCAGCTCTTGCTAAAATATTTGTGTGTAAGAAGAGTTTTAGAATTCCAAATGAATATTGATAGACCCAAATAATAATGGTACCTGTATTTTATTCGAAATATGAGTTTTTGTTTTTTTGATATTTATTTTGTTCAAATAAAACCTTCATATTTTGCACATCTACTCATGGTTTCTTACCACCAAACATCACTCATGGGAAACAATTTATTGCCCAGTTGCCGTTGCTCCAAAAAGAGCCCTCTCCCGAAGAAAACTTTTTATTCCAAATTTGATTTACTTCTCGACATAATACGATAAACGAGCTGTGGCACCGGTGTCTAAGATATTATAAAACTAAACTACAATCAAGTAGAATTTTTGTGTCATCTCTATCGCTTATTTCCTTCTACTATTATGGAGTGTATTCATCAGGATTACGTTTTTATTTTGGTAGACGTGTATGATACAACAACTGTGGTATCCTTTGCATTTCAATAAAGAAAAATCGAGCTCGATCGAAGATCTATTATGATCAAAAATGTATCTTGATCAAAGGTCGATTTTCGAACAATCGATCTTTTTTTGGTATTGAAGATCGACCCAAAAATGTGAGTTCGACTCAGCCCTAGTAAAGGGTCAGCTGGTGAAGAATATAATGCAAAATTGCCGACAATAATAAAAAGAAAATCAGAAACAAAACCAGTCCACTTGATTTAAAAATAGTTATGTTTTCATTTCTGTAATTGTGCAAGTAGCCTTCAAACTGAAATTTAAATTAAATGTAATTTATATTAATGTAGTGGCCATGGAGTTTAAAACTGTTAAAGAATGTGAACGCTAAATTTACAGCGATATTAATTTAACGCTATTTATCAAAATCCCGAAAGTAGGTTATCGATAAATGATCTTTTGGTGTGCCACAACAGACATGACCTACCACACGCATTTCTGGAACAGTACAGTCAAAGTCTTATCCATGCCGAAGACGGCTTTATGCTTTAAATAGCAAATAAATTATTTAAAAATAACAGCTAGTTAATAAATGGCTTGTTTTCATTAATTTGTCAGTTCACGTCTCATTTGAGCGTCGACATATATGTAATACATTCAAAGACAGCAAGCCGCTTGTTGCTTGTCAGTAGGCAGGTCAAGATGTCGCTTCATCTCCTTTCTTTTGCTTCAGCGGTTCTAACAGCATATATCGCGCTGGCACAGAACGAAGTCGAATTCGTTTTCGGTAATCATAATTGTTATTTGCAACAATCTGCTCTTTATCTGAACATTTTTAGATTCGTGCAACATTTAGCACATTCATGTGCACGTGACTTAAAAACATGAACGTATCAGTCATCAAAGAATTTTAATATCTCCAGCTCATCATCAAAATATATTCCACAACCGATCTGAAAAGATTTAATACAACTGTGGATTTTTCGAAACGAAGATACAAATGTATTAAGATAAAGTTGAACATTTTGTCGTTAAACTTGAAAACAATACACAGTAAGAAAGGAAATTGAACTTTTATTAATTTATAAGTAGTTGTGGTATCTTAGAATCGTAGTGTATTTGATGAAGGCCCTTTGTTTAAAAAGATGTTAATAAATTTTAATGTACCAGTTCATTGGATTTTCCTTACTTGATTTGCATCAATCATATACAGAATATACTTACCTGGTTAAGCCACACGAAGAAATAGATAATTTCTACGGGTTAATGATGTCCTTAAACAACTCAACAAACAAGATGCCCGATTTTCATGGGAAATTTAAATGTCAAGATTGGTAGAGGAAGGAACGGCGAATATGTGGGGGAGTACGGACTGGGCACAATAAATGAACGAGGATAGATAACTGCAGTGTTTCGCAGAAGAAGAAGGATACGTAATTCTAAACACTTTCTATAAACTACCACCACGCCGACTTTACACATGGAGTGCACCTAGAGATGGTCCAGATAACGTAGTCAGGAACCAAATTGACTATATGCTGGTGAACAAAAGATTTCGACATTGCTGCATATCAGTCAAGACCTACCCAGGTGCTGAGATATAATCGGATCACAGTCCTCCAGTAGGAAGATTTCTAATTAAAATGATTACAGTCACGAACAAAACAACCAAGAAAAGATGGGAAATGACAATACTAAAAGAAGAAGAAACGAGCGAAACAGTGACAAAACTGATAGGGGAGAAGTGGTAGAATCTAGAAGAAATGAACAGCGTAGAAGAAAGTCTTGAAGAAATAGCTAGAAAATTCAAGAAAGTTGGAGACAAACACTTAATCAATAAAAAGGAGAGAAGAAAAGGCTTGATGACAGACGGGATACTGAGACTCATGGAAGAGAGAAGGAAAGTAAATAACGACCAGTCAAAGTACAACAACGCTCAGAGACAAGTAAGACAGGAGATACGAAAAGCAAAGCAAAATTGGATCAAGGTGCAATGTACGGAAATAGAGGTCTTAAAGCAAAAATACGATATGTTTAACATGCATAAAAAAATTAGGGAGAGAGCAGGAATTTAAAGGTCAAACACAGTAAGAAGTTCACACAATGCAGAGGGTAAGATCATTGTTAATAAAACAGAAATAATGGATGTGTGGAAAACATACTTGGCCGAACTTTTGGAAGACGACAAGACAGAACAACCGCCAGAGCCTAATAATCTAGACGACACGAAAGTAACAATTGAATGATGGCAAAGCTCCGGGACCATATAATAACGAATTTATCAAATTGTTTGACGAATAAGGCATCCGGTAGCTTACAACAGTATTTAACAGGGTATATGTCAATGGGGAAGTACTAAAACAATGGTTAGCATCCATGTTTATAACTTTACCAAAGAAAAAAGAAAGCGTTAAACACAGCAACGATTACCGCATTATAAGTTTAACAAATCATCTACTGAAACTCTTTGTAAAAATAATCCACAGAAGAATAACCAGAAAATGTGAAGAACATATCATCAGAACACCGATTGGATTCAGAAACACCATGGGAACAAGAGAAGCACTTTTCAGTCTTCAAGTGTTAGTCCAAAGATGCCGAGAAGTGAATTGAGATGCCTGCGCATGCTATATCGATTATAAGAAGGCATTTGACAAGGTTCAACACAACAAACTAACGGACATTTTAAGAAAGATGAGAATGGAAAACGTAGACCTAAAAATAATAAGTACCTTATACTGGATCAGACTGCCTCCATACGTATTCAAGGAGAAAGTTCGACTTTCACCGACACTGTTCAATGTATGGTCTGAACACATATTCCTGGAAGCGCTGGAGGAGGCTAGGCTGGGATCAAGATAACCGGCGCAGACAACCTGGAAGACCTCCTAGAGCTGATGAACAAAATAGTGGAAAGCAGTCGAAGATACGGATTCACACTCATTGTTAAGTAGATTAAATACATGGTAGTCTCCAAAAACAATCACCATCACGATCACCTACTGGTAGACAGCAAAAGACTGGAAAGAGTGCAAAAATACTCATATCTAGGGACATCAGTAAATGAAACGTGAGATCACTCACTGGAGATAAAATGTCGAATAGAGAAAGCCAGATCTGCATTTTTTAAGATGGCGAAGGTATTCAAAACCCATGACCATCATATCGAAACAAAGGTCAGACTATTAAGGTTATATATCTTTCCAGTACTTCAATATGGAGTAGAGTCCTGGACACTGACAGAAGCGGCCATCAAGAAACTCGTGGCATTCGTGATGTGACTGTACCAACATATAAATTAAATCTCATAGATAGACCATATCACCAACCAAGAGGTCTTACAAAGAATCTGTGAAAAAAAGAACTCATGGTAACAATAAAAAGGAAAAAAAAGGAAGCGTATTCCAGGGCATATAATGTGGAATCCACAAAGGTACGAAGTATTACAACTAATACTGCAAGGGAAGGTGGAAAGGAAGTAGAAGACCCTGAAGGAGAAGAATATCGTGGCTAAAAAATCTTCGAATCTGGATCAGAGCCGCAGTAGACAAAGACCGCATGACCATAATGATCCGAAACGGATAGGCACCAGAAGAAGAAGAAGGTTACCTTTCATGTGTTAAGTGAATGTTCTAAATGTTAGGAGTGTTATTATAAATGAATCACTGGCTCATGTTCTAAAATGTCTCAATTGATGTGACTGTCATTTTCATGCTCTATTTTATTTGAAAACTTTTTAAGCGTTGGTTTAACTATTATTTATGTGTTTGTTTTGGTTGAATTAATTATTGAATTTGGGCTGGCCCTTCGATTGATTATGTAAATTTTGTTCAGCTATGTTTCTCTGGATCTCATAAGTAGAAATGGTTGTATTAATTTATTAATTGGATATATTTTATTTAAAGGGATAGTAGAAATATAACACCGTACCATCATCTGAAACGCGCCGCGGGCCACAAGTGGTTCGCAGAGCACAGGTTGGTAACCACCGTTTTAGATTGTTTTTATCTGCTACTATTGCACACAGTTAAACCATGAAATTCAAGATAAGTACATGATTTTTACCGAATTACATGTATGTGATTCGCACGGGGAGAGGGCAGAATATTGGAATATAATACAATAGTGTAGGAGGTTTACAAGCTTTACCTCAATAACTTCGTCGAAGGGACTGTAGTTACAATGTAGCTTTGGAAATGAGTTCGCTAAACGAGTGCAGTTTAAAGCTGTTCATTTACGATTATTAGAGATAAGACATATAGATAAATCAGCAGTTGTTACATTAGCATGAACATAAATTGTACGGTTATTTTTCTTCTCTGGTCTGAGATATAAATACATTCCTCCGTGACCCATATTAACTTCTCGATCTTGACTTACATTAATAACATGTTCCACGCCACAGGGAGTGGATGCAAAAGTCTCGTCTACATTTCCTAACACAGTGAGCAACTGTTCGATTCGGTTATTTGCTTAATCTAAATCGTTGGAGATATTTAAAAAAAAAACAATACCTACCTTTCGAATTTACTAGGAAATGTTTGATGTTAATTTAAAATGAAACCTTAAGATCAAAGTTCAATACAACGTAAAAGTGGATATCAAATCCAATAGTGTTCACATGCAGTAGACCGACCATGAAGTAAATTCTTAATAGAATATAATATTTGCGGATCGAAATTGACTCGAAGACTGATTTCCCTTAATTTATTTGTTTTTGAATAATATAGGTTCTATATTTACATCCTTGTCGACATCAAAGGTAGGTTTTTAGAGAAACAATACGGTTTATAAGCACCGAATATAAATAAGTAAATGATGACAGGAGATATTAAAAAATATAGAGGTGAGTGTTAACGTAGTAGTGTACTGAATCTACCTTTGAATTAGCTACAATAGTTGTTTTGAAGAGGAATATTGCCACAATAATTATTAAGTATATTCAAAGATAAAGGAAACCTGGTTCTTGGTGAACTCATTCTTGTGGATGGAAAACATATAGAGGAGACCGCAACTTATAAATATCTCGGGAATGAAATCCGTATGTCCATAGACAACAAGACTCATGAACTCCTAAGAAGAATAAGTTTAATGTGGGCCACTTTCGGTAGGCTGGGATATATCTACAAATCTCAAATCCCCAATTGTCTTAAAAGGAAAGTTTTCGATCAGTGTGTTCTGCCTGTTCTGACGTATGGAGGCGAAACGCACTCTCTCACAACAAAGTCAATAAACAAAATTCGGACAACCCAAAGAGCAATGCAGAGAAGTATGTTGCGGCTTCGTTTGGGTGAAAGAGTACCAAACACAAAAATAAGACGCAGAAATGGAGTGGTGGATGCAATACACCGAATTACCAGGCTTAAGTGGAACTGGGCCGGATATGTAGCAATAACTTATTATGAGATGGTAGATGAACGAAGCGTATTATGGAGTGGAGACTGAGATCGGATGCATATGTAAGTAGACGCCTCCCTCCTACCAAATGGACTGATGACATCAAAAGAATTCATACCAACTGGATATAGGCTGCGAACAATATAGGACTTTGGAAACAAACATGGGATTATATGACCTGTAGTGAACTAATATAAGCTGATTGATGATGATGATGATGATGATGATGATGATGAGAACAGTTAAAGAAAGCTAAAAGTGCGGCAAATGCTGGCTCTTTCACTGGATTTAAGAGAGCGGAAGATAGGAAAATACCAATAAAGTATCACAAAATGACACCCCAAGAAAGTCAAAAACAAAGGGGGATGATGATGCATGGAAGAATAAACTCTTGTAGCAAAAGCAAGTAAAATCAGCTTCGAATCTTATATCAGTGCATTTATAATGGCTGATAATATTAATGGTGAAGATTATACGGGGTATGTATAACACCTACCATAAAACTAGCTACAAAACGTGATTAACTCTTTTGTGATGGTTGTTCCAATTTGCGCAGATACTATAACAGAAATTGTATCTGGCTATTTTTATTTGTGGAATTATGATACGGATCAGGATTAAGAGGTCTATGTCCTCTGCCCTAGGCACGGGTTGCTTCTTGCTCCGGTCGTTCGTGACTTAATTGTCTCTTGTACGAACAGTAATTTTTTTAAACAATATAATACCTGTTATTATGGTGTACATTATTACTTGAGCGCACTTAGATTCCTAGGAATGATGAGATAAAGCAGAAGAAGCTCTTATTTTGTATGTTATCGCTGCATAAAAAGGTGAAGGTAAAATGAACATGGGTAACCCTTTAACGCTATCTTCAAACTGCATTCCTGGTGCTTACTAAAATCATTTTTAACCACTTTTTAAATTTATTGTTTCTTCTACAGGTTGAGGTAATCTTGTATGAGGTATGAGAAAAAGTCATGACACGCCAACAGGAGAAATTGTCTGTTAAAGCATGTCATGTTCATAATTGTAAGTAAAATAAAAATATATATATTCTAAAAATCTAATTGAAAATATATTAACAAAAACATTTTGAATAAAATGTCTACAGCAGTATTTCTAAACAAAAAAGTCTAAAGAATAATATCTACGATATAATGTCTAAGATTATTTTGAACAAAAAATACCAGCCGGAGTCAAAAATGTTTTGATTTAACATATCTGACGTGTAACGAAACGTCGAACAAAACATCGGACACCCTAAACACATAATTTCTAATGCACACACAATTTGATTTAATATTGTGTTCTAAATTTTTATTTCATACAATGAAAATCATTCTAAATACTACAAGAAGTTATATGTTTTTGCTACCAGCGAAATATCCTGTGCTAATCCTTCTAATTGTTCTTTAAACATCCCTCCTAAATTATAGATGCGGTAAAGTGGATCGAAAACATTACTGTCATTTTTGTAATCCTCGATAAAAGAAAGAAACACGTAGGATATTATCTATATGGACGTAGACCATAAATTAATTACCCGTTTTATAACTAATTAATAAAAGTCGTATTTGCGTCAAAGGGGAAATTTATGTTACAAATCGTCAATGTTTCACGATCCCAAAATACCATCAACATGGGGATTTTGTGTAAAGAGAGAGCTGACTTCAAGTCTTAGTATCCGGCACAAGCCGCTTGTTTATTTTCTTTACTTATTTTTTTCGTTCGGTGAGCCTATATTTATATCAAGCAATTGAGATCGTGGATTTCAATATGCTGAGATCAAATTGCTTGCAACAACTCATTTTTCTTCACATTAAACATAAGCACTGCATCTGACTGCACAGAAAGAATTACATGTAGACTCATATGCACATGGTGTCACCAAAATTAAAATTCTAAAAATCCTTTTCAAAATAACGTGTAAAAACTTCTTCTTATATGCGTGAATAATCTGTGCGAATTTCATATAGACATTAGTACAAAAAAAGTTAGCTACATCTTAAAGTATTTATAAATAGGGTCTTCATTTCACAATAACAGTTGATGTGAAATGAAGCGATTTTGACCAAAAACAGGTCAACAACTATCGAATAATCTTTTTGTTCAATTTATCTTCACCCCCAGCCACCCCAACTTTGAAATCACAACTAGCACCCCTACCTTGCAATACATCATTTAACAGGGCGTAAAAAACCTTACCTTCTAAGGAAGAAATTTTGAAATTGGTTCATGTGTTCGTAAGATAGATCCGAAGTCAATTTATTAAACAACTAATTGCGAACAAGTTATTTGTTATTTGTTATAGTAGTCCGTTTTGCAGTGTGGCGTACTGAAGAGCAAAGGGGAAGCGCGAAATAAACTAAGCGACTGATTATACTGCCCATTAAACAAATTTTGTGAAAACTTTTTAAACAAATATGAACCGCGACCTTTTGGAAGACAGAAACACAAAAGGGTAGCAACATTAACGGTTTTAATAAATTTTGAAATCGCTCGTTTGCATGAAAAGCGAAAAATTTAAACAAGTTCTGATTTAGGGTTGGTGAGCTGTAACTTCAAGTAATTTTTGTTCTTTGCTATGTAGATGGTAGATATTGATCCATCGCAATTATTTTAATTGCAATTATTACTGGAAAATCCGCATTGCAAAATTATTCATCGCATCTGAGAATTAACATGAAAATCCCATTCATTACGACTTCCGTGGAACACGAATCGGCAAATGCGTTTGTAAATGTAACAATCACCAATACCCATCTGTTTGCGCTTCTCTAGTTGGTTGGTTGGTTGGTTGGTTGGTTGGTTGGTACAGCATTCAGCATCCTCAATTCACCGCTGATTTATAAATAAAACAGAGCGCAACTTTCATATGTATTACTAACTAATGACATAATCTTTCAAGTGTAGACTCCAATATCAACTTGACGCACGTCAAATTGCAAATAGACAGAAGACGTATGAGCAGAACAGACAAGGAACCCTTTATGGCGGCAGGCGAGAGAGTGGTTTTTCTAATTTGCCACTTAATCAGTTGGCGCCACAGAATTGTCACTTTTATAAATTTATACAGCTTATCACGGCTTCTTCTTCGGTACTCGGTAATGACGCTAGTGGTGCTCCTTCTGCCGTCCGGGAGTGATTTTAATTAGGATTAGGCAGAAAAGGATACATCTGTTTAAATGGAACTTAACCTACTTTCCTAATTTCGAAAATTGGTAAAACTAGCTGCTAATTAACGTCTTGGTATTCGGATGAAGAGTGTACAATTTATTGGTTTGATCTGGTTATCCATGGTGCCTACACTTAAATGCAAACAGATGGATATTTTCCTGCTTTACACCTGCTTGACCTCAGTAGAATGTCCTTCATTAACTGAAGTATTCTGATTAATTTCCCAGTTTGATATTTCTTCAAAATATACATATACAATATTTTAAACTTTCTTAAACTAAAAAGAGGAATGTAAGATGCCATTTTTGTAATAATTTACTTAATTTTAACTTTAAAATCACATTAATATGTTCTTGTACGCATTCCAGGCTTGGAATTCGTATTTTATGTTATGACGTTATAATTTGTAATATAGAATATGTGCATTTATTGTACCCACTCTAATCGGTTTTACACAAGATGAGATTAATGGCATCGCTCGTAACTCCAAGAAATTGCAGAGTATATAGTTAAAAAGAATTCAATAGTACACACGCGCAAATTCATCGTAAGCAAGCCTTGAATTACTGACCGTTTCGTGCAAGGTGCTATAGGTGGTCTGAACAAGAGGCTGATTTTGTTGCACTTAGATGTGTTTCTGACAAACTTTCTAATGACTTAAATAATCCAAGAGTTACATACGAGACGATATATAGTAATAATAAGGCTCTGAATAAATCCGTACAAAGATCTCTCGTGTCATGTTTATTAAGGCACAGAAATAAGAGCGGCGATTAAAGCCCTAACAAATAATAAAGCACCAGGGATCGACGGTATCCTAGCGGAAATTTTTAAACATGGAGGCGAAGAGCTAACCTCGTGCATTCACGTATTAATAACTGAAATATGGAAAGAAGAAAGGATTCCTAGGGAATGGACCAAAAGTGTAATCTGCCCAATACACAAAAAGGGCGACAAACTGGTTTGCTCGAACTACAGCGGAATATCCCTACTCTGCACTGGACACAAGATGCTGACCTGGATCATCGACAAGTGATTAAGACCTATCACAGAGAAGATAATTGGGGAATATCAGGCAGGTTTCAGACCAGGAAGGTCAACCATAGACTAGCTTTTTACTGTCAAGCAAATGCTTAACAGAGCCTGGGAGCAGGACGTTAATATATTTAATATTTTCGTCGACTTTCGACAGGTATATGACTCAATTAGTCGAGAACAGCTCTATTATATAATGCATGAAATGAGAATACCAGCGAAGGTGATAAGACTTAGCAAAGCGACAATGAACAACTCCAAAACACTTGTCCGCATATAAGGGCAACTGACCGACCCATTTACGTACACACAGGGTGTGAAACAAGGAGATGGGCTAGTACCCACGCTGTTTAATTTAGCTCTAGAATATGCAATTAGAAAGTCAGGTGTGGGTAAGGATGATTTGATAACAAACAAGACAACTCAAGTGGCGGCATAAGCGGACGATATCAATATAATGAACAGATCAATAAAAGCAGCAGAAGAAATTTATACATCGTTGAAGGAGAACGCGAGACGGATAGGACTGAAAATTAATACCAATAAAACAAAAATATTAATACAATCGAGAGGAAAAGTAATCACCCCACCATCAGTAACAGAGGATCAAATAGAATGCGTAGAACTATTCTGTTATCTAGGCGTCAACCTTACCAGCAATGGAAGAGAAGATACGGAAATAAAGAGGCGCGTTATCACAGCAAATAAAGCATATTTTGCTCTATTACATATATTCAAATCACAACACGTACACAGAAAGTCAACGATAAGGATATACAAAATAATAATCCAGCCCATCCTAACCTACGGATGCGAAACATGGACCTCAACACAGAAGAAAGAAGGGATGATAGACACTTTCGAAAGGGAAGTGATGAGACGAATATTAGGTCCAGTACAAGAGAACAACCTACACAGAAGGAGATATAATTACGAAATATACCAAGAACTGAACGAACTGCAAGTATCAGAAATCGTCAAGATACAACGGCTGCGATGGGCAGGACACGTTATAAGAATGGACGAAGAAAGGCTACCAAGGAGGACAATTAACAGCAGAAAGCAGGGAAAACTTGCAGTAGGAAGTCCTAGAAGGAGATGGGAGGATGCGGTGGACGAAGATGCCAGGCGCATAATGCAAGTACGCAACTGGAAGAGGGTAGCAGCGGATAGAGATGGATGAAGGCAGAAACTCAAGGTGGCCAGGGCTCAATAAGGGCTGTAGTGCCATGGAAGAAGAAGAAGAAGACTGCTAAGTTATCATAGTTTTCTTTCATTATTACTGAATGCGCTAAAGACGAAATATTAACATGTAGTAATGTAGATTAGAGAATACTTTGAAAAAATAATTAATTTGCACATAGTCAATGACCTTAAGACTCGATAGAAAATATGAAAACTCTTAATGTGCAACAATGGACGTTAATATGAGGATAATATCTTGTAAGAAAGAATAATATTGCATCCAAACGTATGTAAACTGTAAAAACGAATTATCCTAATATATTCAACGACATAAACGTGTCTCAATGATTATTTTTATGCCACCTACTGCAGGTGCATATAATAATATTAAATACCACTACTCTGCAAGCTCCGGTTTCAGAAGAAAGAGAAAGTTCGAGTTAATATTACTTGACACACGCTGCTGCATCTCCAACTCCAAACGAGATGTGGGAAAGACCCGGAGAAAGTTTACTGAACCTGCCTGGTTAAAGGTACTAACCACATTAAAATAACTGAAGGTCGAGTGTTTTTTCAAATCATTATGAAAGGCATCCATCCATCCGGGTATGCGTTCTGAATACGATTTTATCCTTCCATTTCAGCTCCATCTCTGAGAAACCCCTCATAACCTAACCCACAACACACATATTAAATTCCTTTCCGGAAAATTAAAATATTTCTCATGAACCATAACATCACGTACATCGTCGTGGAAGGCAGACATGCCGTATAATTTTGTAGACGTGTCTGCGATTCATAGGGGGGAGTCCAGATAAGGCTTCCTTTCTGTTCTTTTTTTATTAAGAAGGCTAGAATTAGTTTACCTCAGATTGACTGATACACATTTTTAGGAATCCATCGCGTCATTGATTTTTAGACAGGTGTCCAGGAAAAAGCAACAGATTGTGACTAGAAGTAGTTTTTGTCAACTGACCTTGTATCCGGATACGCAAGGTTAAATTTCTGTGACTACAGACTTATTAAAATAAACTATACCTTAACTTTGTAGCAACTCATAACTTTAAAAGAAACAAACAAACCTTTATGTTTTGTTAAATATTGACTTGAACGCGTCTGAAATTTAATAATAGAAATACATAAGCGAAAGTTAAGAGGTTCTCCAAAATTACCTTCAATTGCACGTAATGCGAATATAATAAAAACGAGTTTTATATACAATTCCTTCGGGGAATCCTGTAATCCCTAGAGGGATTTTTTAAATACACATTCATAACATAACTTCAAATAACATAACATAATTTATTTATCCATAACAAAACATACATTAGATTGGACATGTCAAAAATTGATCGTATGGATCAGTAACAAATTATCACAAACAAAATTGAAACAAATTTCAAAAATATAACTCAATTAGATAATACGAAATGCAATTAATTAATATGTGACAATTCAACAAAAAAATGGTTCAGTTTATGCAAACACATTTCCAATGGACCCGTAGTTCCCCCACTCGAGCCTAAATAAGTATGATCTTATTAGAGCCTCTACACGGTTTCCACCTGGAAACAACATTCATATAGACAACAACCGTGTAAGTCTATTATATTCACACGTACATGTTTCTATATGCTAAACAGGCAAGTATACTGACGACTTGAGAAATTTATCATGGCATGACTGCCAAAATTTTATAAAGTATTCCATCCGTGACATCTGCGTGTAATAACATGAATGAAATTAGCGTTTGCCAAATCGTTTTTACGCGTCACTTACAGTAGCGGTGAAAATCTATATTAAACATCCCATAAATTTCGAAAAATTTCCCTAATTTACTCTTCTGGAGCCGCAATAAACATTTGAGTATCCCTACGAATATAAAAGCGTGCAATTTAATGACCACTTTACCATTCTGAATGAAAGGCGCAGAGACGTAAATTTTTATTTTTAGCAGAGTCGAAGCGCCGTAAACTTTGATACAGCGGTAAACATGGCTTTTCGATAGTTTTAATTTATATCGAAAACAGGAAGTCGTATAATATTTGCAGTTGTGCGCATGCTGAGAGAGAAAATAATTTAGATCGGGTTGAACGCACACAAGCCGGGCCGTAATAAATTCGAGAAAAATTGGAAAGTACCACACGTGCTCTGTAAAATGAATGTGTTGCAAAAAGGTCAACTTGCTTTGATCAGGACTAAATTGCAAACAAATGTTCGAGGTTCTTTACGAGCACTACAGTACAAATTATCTGTTTTGTTACTTTTGAAATATGTCCTCTATAGAAAGTAAGCATAACATATAAAACAATAATTTTCATAGCTTTCAAGGCAACAAAATTGCATCCCTTTTTATCTACTCGGCACTGTCACTAAGCAAAGTTTTTAGATACTGAACGGGAACGGGAATCAAATTTTGGGACATTACTTTCGAGAAAGGCTGCTTACTGGTGAAGGATATCTGGAATTTCTCCCGTTTGAGATAATTCCTTCTTAGGCATAAATAATCGTCATTCAAAAGATCATGATTTGACAAACAATATTATTTGGTTAGCAAGACGTATCACCTGCTCCTTTTGCAGTTCAAGCTCTACAATTCATTAACAGTGTTTCTCTCAATGCCAGCAATATCAACATGTAAATACCATTTAAGATGTACCGAATGACGAAGTAAATAATCTCAGAAATATAGAAAACTTAAAAGGGATAATTCTTCAAATAACGACAGACGAAATTGAAACTAAACCAAGGGAATTAATTTAATTTTTTATGTTGTTTTATTTTATTTTTATGTTTATAGTAATAAAAACAATGTTTATCAAACATAAAGAAAACTAAGACATATAATCTTCGCCACATGCTCTTTGTTATCTGCAATAACATGACTTCCACGGTCTTAGTAGACGTCTTAAGGTTTACCGGGAAGTAACCGTGGGTTGACTTTAGTTTTTTCCGATGCTTCGTCCACACATACGTGTAGCTTCAAAAAGTGCTAGGTGTAGACTGTCATGTAGCTACTAAAAGTGGTAGATGTTGCTCTAAAAAATGCTAAGTATAAGCTGACATGTAGCACTTTTAAGAGTTACATGGCAGTCTACACCTAGCACTTTTAAGTGCTACATGTCTTGATAATGACATATGTAAAAAGAAAAGCTAACACAAAGTTACCTTCCGGAAAACCCGAAGAATTATTCTGTAAATATTGTTATTCTGCACCTTATTTTAGATTTCTTGCTGCTGAACTTTTTTATTTTGGTTTCAGCCTGTTTCATAAATAATTCAAAGAATAAAAAAAAAATATTTTCGTTCCATTAAGTTTTCAATCTACATCTTCGACTTCGACCACACTAGGTCACTCTCAAGCTAAAATACAAACCAATAATTAGTGACTTACAAAACAATGAATTAAAACAACATTCATACCTTTGTGAGTTATTGAAGAAAACAACACAAACTAGCTGGTGCCATCAGAGCTACCAACTGCAGAACGAGGTTTTTTCTTGTTGAAGGTAATTTCAAAAAGGGGATTGGAGGTAAAACTGTGGGATTCGTTAAGGTGTAGAACAGGACTGGATCGACTGATTAGATATATTTCAGGACATTCGGCAATGTTAAATGTCTTAACCTTGGGATATCCAAGAAGGATTATAGGGTTATTGGGGTAGGGTTCATGACTGCAGGACACATATGACTGGCAAAGCTAGACTCATCGGTGGAGTATTAGATGCAGCGAAGGTGTTCTATATATCGTATGTTAAAGGAACGTCCAGTTTGTCCAATATAGTTTGTTTGCAATATTGTAGGAAATGGGTCAATGGAAGGGTATGGAAACGCAAGAGTTGGGAGAGAGCTGGGGAACTGAATAAAAATGATATTGGGTAATGTTTTTTAATTTCTTATCGCAGGCCTTGCGAACAAAAGAGATAGGGTAACCATTTACAAGAGCAACCTGCAAAATATTACCAAGCTCTAGATGGAAAGAACCGAGCGATAAGGGGATAGAGAACAGGCGATGTAAAAGAGAATTGAAGAAAACAAGCTTATGGTTCTTAGCGTGGTTAGAATGAAAATTTCAAACTGAAAATTGTTACTGTAGTCTTTAATTACAGTTAAATCGAGAAAATTCAAGTATCTGTTCACCTCCAACTCAGAAGTGAAGGTCAAATTCGGATGAGGGTATTAGTGACAGAAAGTACACCGTCCAAAGTACTAATATGGCCAGCTATAATGCAAATTTGATTTGATTTAATCAAATTTCTAAATAATACATTGATGTGCTGCCAAAGAAGCAACAAATTTCAGTACTTTCGTGAAAATTGAAATTCCGTGTAGATTAATATTTAATTGACGTAACAATTATTTAATTATAACAGTGAAACATTAAGATACCTCTCATAAAGTGCTTACTAGCGACCTTAAAGCGTTTATGCAATAAATCAAACGCAATGTATAGTATATCTGGGAAAATGTTTAAATTTAAACTTAGTATCAATTTGATGTAAGTAAACGTAACGGTTTGTGTGATTTCTTTAAATTTATATTAAATAATTCACTATAAAACAATTGTCTGGAACAAATTGCACATTGCAATTTTTACTGTCAAAATTGTTAGAAGTTTCGCACACAAAATTATGTAAAATTATTTGATTTTAATTAGTATAGAAAGCTCCACTAGAAGTCTATATACAAATGATTGTAATTGAAATGAAAATAACTATTTTAAAATTGATATTACGTCAGATTTTCCTGGCGATTTTGTAGTGAAAAACGAATATGCCGATGTCGCAAAACAGGCTTGAAGTAAATATAATCATAAATTTTGTTTTCTTCCTATCATTTTAACGCATCATTATCACATCCTAGATTATATGTGATGCCTTTTGGAATGTTTTTGAATGCCTTACTGTTTAATCAGCAGAATGCAGTGCATCATCTGTAAATAATTTAACCCGTTTAAATGATGATAAAATCATTTATTGAGCGATAAAGAACAGGAAAACGATGTCTTGGCTTTATTAAATAATAATACAATAATATTTATGGCATTCTGAATTATCTACGATTTCTCCTTGCGTTGACTGATATTGGCCCGCATTCGATTCATTACCAGTGGGCGGGCGGCGCATAATGAAGAATAAATAACACGATTTATCGGAATAATCTCTTTATTGACGTCTAATGGTCAATGTAATGTAGTACGCCTTTAGTGCTTTTATCAGAAGACGATAAATTAAATCAATTAAAATAAAAATAATTAATTACGTGTTATTACAGTGGCGCATATATCATCATCCACAAATCCTTTATTACAAGTCCACAACAAGCGGGTTTATCTTCATATAAAGAGTATTTATCTGGATAATGGCCTTATTATACGAACCATTTGATTATTAAAATAACTTGCTGCGAGGACGTACACTCATTAATAAAAGGCCTTTGAGTAGGTGAAATGAATTGCTGCGGAGATATACAAGAATCCAGCTGAAACATCCCTAACAGAAGTTGTGCGACAAATGAGATTCGATCAAACTACTTAAAACGATTAAAGGTAGCGCTAGCTAAAGAGAGAGGTGTACTAAAATTACAAAAAAAATTATCTAATTACTACGAGAATGATGACGGGACCACCGGACTAGTACAGGCTTACAACTATGATGAAAATACTGAACAATGCCTGATCTATCCGCAAAAATATTATTTGACGTTTAATTGTCTGTTTGACTTTTCAGTATGATTCTATGACTAGGACTGAGAGTAGTTTCCTTTTATTTAAAGAACAATAAAAATAAAAAAAACTGCAAGGAAGCATTTCTTTATTTTTAAAGATGGCAGCACTGCTTTAACAATTTTGACAGCTGTTTCTATACAGATCACACAACCTGCCATTCTGCAATAAGTTATTGTCAATGTCAGTCGTTTTGCCGGCGGTTACTTCCACTAAGTTACACGTTGTTTTTTGTTGGTTTGTGGTTGGTTGGTTTTTCGTGTTTTTTGGCATCATGGATATTACGTCAAGGAACAGAGAAACAACAGACATTACTAGTGTCTGTTGCGTTAACTTTGGACCTGTAAACAAGATAATCAAACAAAAAAGGGAGACTGGATCAATTGAAGTTCAACAAAAGAGGAAATGTGGAAGAAAACGGAATACAACTCCCCAAGATGAATCTTTTGATAGCTATGATTTTCATCAAGATTTAGAAAAGGCTGGAGTGCAATTTCACGACTCTATAATTTGTAGATCCTTTAGAGGGAAGAAAAAAAGCAGAAAGACCTCAAAAAAAAAACAACTTCTGACGGAGGCTATGATGAAAAAAAGGCTGACTTGGGCCAAAAGAAGTACACTGGAGAAATGTCTTGCTCTCTGATGAGACACACTTTCTGGTGCAGGGATACCGATCAAAGTTCGTGCGGAAAAGTTCTGACGAATAGTTGACTGCAGCTCACTTGGTTCAAAAAGTGAAATATCCAGTGAAAAAGATGTTTTGGGGCTGTTTATCACATATGGGAACAGGAAAACTTATAACCATCGAAGGCATGATGAACAATGAAAAATATAAAGCGATGTCAGAAACATATTTGTCCAGAGAACTGGAAAGACTCCAATTAGTTGGCGAACCAATCTTCCAAATAGATTCAGCACCATGTCATGTTTCCAAGAAGGTGATGAAATATTTCAAGGACAAAAAGGTGACTCTTCTAGATTGACCTGGAAACTTACTAGATCTTAATTCCACTGAGAACTTGTGGTTTATATGCAAGGCCAGATTGCTAAACATGTATTGCACAACATAGGCTAAGATAATTGAAGCTGTACTTCAGGTGTGGTTCCGAGAAGAGGATTGCAAAAAATTAATTGAGTCTATGCCAAAACGAGTTGAAGCCGTAATGCAAGCCAAAGAGGGACATATTCTCTATTAAATAACACTAAAAGATATATAAACTAGTACTGTATATAATTCAGTACGTAGACTTCCACGGCCACAGTAAATATCTTCAGGTTATCCGGGAAATGGCTTTTGTTTTTGTCAACGTTCATTATCAAGTCATGTAGCTCTGATAAGTGCTAATAATAGAATAACATGTAGCTCTCACAAGTGCTAGTCAAGAAATAAAAAGGACTTTCGTAGTTTACCGGCTAAATATATATATATATATATATATATATATATATATATATATATATATATAGATATATCGGGGTCGAGCAGCAATAGGAAACCTTGTTAATACAATGTGCAGATTTATTCGCGATGTTCGATGCGCCGCTTCCTATTGGCCGACAGGATCTCGGCGCGACGTATCCCTTGTGGAACTTGACAATTTCGTGTTCTCTACAACGAGTGGAGACCATTCTTTTTGTCGGACCTATGTACACTAAGCCACATGAACATGGAATTCTGTATTACCTTGTATGGAGCCACTACAAAGCAACCGTTGAAACAATTAGCCACAGTATTGGGATCTTTGTTGACCCGTTGTTTACCTCTATTTATAGAAATATTTTTCCCTTTTGCACTCCCTCAACCAGACAGTCAGTTAACAATTGGCCACATTTCGTTTATTTTACTTTCATCAGAAACAATTTTATCATTTTAAAAATGTTTCATTATTTTCGAGCAATCGGTGTGTTTTATCCAAATAGCGTTTCCGCAAAATGAATAAATCTTTCAGGGTGTCGGTGCTATCCACCACCACCACACGCGAATATCATTCACACCTTATATCAGATCTGACTACTCTTTTCTTTAACAGAATACACACACATATATATCAATGTGATATCACAGGGTCCTGATACATGTATCCCTATATCTCAAAATCAACTTTCCACCCTGACTATAGAAACGAACAAACCGTAAGTTTTTGTCCAGTACTTACACACACTTGTGTGTTGGGGCCTTTAAGCGATTTCCCATATTTGTAAAAAATTTGTGCGTATTTGAAAGGTTTTTTTTTCAGGCCATGTTGATCAACACGTATTTCTAGTAGAATGGTTAGTTTAGGGATTTAACCACCATGATTCTAATTCGTTTGTGTATTTGAACAAGGTCTTGTTTTATATTATATTAAAAATATATTAAAATTTTTGTTTTGATTGATCAATATAGATGCAAAAACTGTGTAATTAAGTTGCTATTATATGTTGTGAACTGTAGGCTAACCCATCTTAATATATTTAATCTTTCTTGATTAGTTGATAAGATAATTATACTGTTGTCCGTTATATGCTTTCTATTCAATAGTCGATTTCATTGTCTTGATAACTGTATTAAGAGTCGTGAGATGTACTACTGTAAATATCTTAACCTATAATTTCATCAATTATGTTGTAAGAAAAATAAATTTGCCCATGATATTTTGTAAATGAGCATTTGAAAATTCTTTGCTTTTTCTTTACTCAATTTTCTGTAAGTAAATAAGGATGATATATCAACGGGCTAAAACGTCCTACGATGTTATCCGATTTCTAATTGCCAGTTTCGTTTATTGGTGCAGTTGTCATCGTTCAATCCCCTTTCGCTCATCGATGTTCTTAATATTGTATCCATGTTTTCTTGGGTCTTCCTCTCTTCCCATTCTCGGGTGGTATCCATTTCATCGCCTTCTTTGCAAGTATCTTATCTTTTCTATGACTACCATAACATTTTCTCGCATGCCCATTTGTTCTGTGATTGTATTGTTCCGAACTCGTTCCAACCTTGACGTTCTCGCCGCCCGTTTCAAGGCGTCCATTTCTGTTGCTTCGTCCTGTTTTTCAGGTGTTCCTTTCTGCGCCATGTTTCCGAGTCATATAGTAACGTACTCTTTATAATGGAGTCGTAAATACTTATTTTTCGTTCATTTCCTATTTCTGTAATTCATAATATTCCATTGAGTGCTTTTGTGATCCCTGTTACTTTGTTTACTCTCGATTTTATTTCTGCGTCATCTGTTCCTTCGTTATTGAAGTTTATTCTCAGATATTTATATTCGTCACACTTCCTTATAATTTCTATGTTATCCAATATTAGGTCTTCTGCTTCTTCTCCAGTACATAAGCATTAGGTTTTATCTACATTCATCTGCAAACCCCATCTTTTAAATTCCTCTTTCAGTTTCCTTATCATACACTCTAGATCTGCCTTGTTGTTTGCGCAGATTACTTGGTCGTCTGTAAATTGAAGGGTGAACAAGC
Organism: Sperchopsis tessellata; assembly: GCA_033557685.1. Lineage (NCBI taxonomy): Eukaryota > Metazoa > Arthropoda > Insecta > Coleoptera > Hydrophilidae > Sperchopsis > Sperchopsis tessellata. The sequence continues at coordinate 7,528 of JAWQRN010000050.1, read as the reverse complement.
AGGTCTTATCATCCATTTGTATACCCAATTCCCGAGCATTTATTTTTCCACATCAGATGTGCTTTCTTAATGTATATTTTGAGAAGCTTTAGCGAGATACACCAGCCATGTCGTAAACCCTTGTTAACTATGAACGGTTCTGATATTTTATTTCCTATCCTCAAAGTGGATTCCATGCCGTTGTATAGGGTCTGTACAGCTTTTATAAGTGTGTGGTTTATGTCGGAATATCTCAGTACTTCCCAATCAATGAATAATAAATGCGTTGCCCTATTTCTTTCAAATCTTTTTTCTGTCACCTGTATTTGACTGAACACGTTATCTGTACAGGATCTGCCTGCGCGGAAGCCACATTGTTCTTCTTCTTCATAATTTTTATATTCCTGTTCAATCAGACCTCTTATCATTCTACCATATACCTTACCAACTAAGTGCGTTACTGATATTCCAAGAGAGTTTATTTCTCTTTTTATGTATTGGAGTGACACATGCTCTTTTCCATTCTTCGGGTATTCTTTCGCCGTCAATGCATCCCGTAAATATGTTCGCTAGAGATGTATATAGCTTATCTGTTCCATTTTTCAGTAGACCTGCCTTTATTCCTCCAGGTCCAGGAGACTTTCCGCTTTTCGGCTGTTTTGTTGCATTTTTCACAATTTCCTTATCTATATTTATTTCTTGTCCTTCAATTTCAATCTGTAGTTGGACTGGCGTTCTTGAAGCATACTCCGGTCGGTGTTCTGTTAGTAAGGTTTCATAGTGTGTTGTCCATTCGCTTGTTGGTATCGAGTGTAGTGGACTTTTTTGTTTTTCGTTCGTCTTCACTCCAGCACTCGCTAAATTTTTCCCTCCAATATAGATACTCTGCACTTATTACATTATTATTTCTTTTTTCCTTTCTATTATTCTTAGTCTTGTTTCCTTCCGTTTATCTTTACTTTGTCTATTATCTTCTTCGTTTTTTTTTTGTATTCAACCATTTCTGATAAAGTTTCATCATTTCGTTAATCAGTTCATCAATTTCAGATTTCCACCAATATTTGTTACTTTTAGGTCGCTGTTTAATGCCTAGTGCCTCTTTTGAAGCTTTCTTCACACTATATATCAGATTTTCGTACACCTCGATAGCTGTATTATTATCCATTCTTTGGAGATATCTGTCCAATCTTTTTTGGTACACGTATTTAGTGCTCTCATATTGTTGGCTGTCAATATTGTAAATATGACGTTTATCAAAAATATTCAGCAATCCTACTCATTATATATATATCTATAATTAGATCCTGATTTTGTTGTATTTTCCTTATTCTGTTGTAGGATTTAAATTATTTTTGTTAAACACCATTGTTGGTAGTTGTCATTTCTATACTGCAGATAACCAGAATGTCTGTTCTTTTTGTATTTAATGTACAAAGCTCTATTCATATAAGATTAAAATCTTTTCGGAAATATCTAATCCTCAAGTCCAAACGAAAGTACAAAACTAAAAGAAACTTTTAATACTCACGGAAATAACGCATTTCAAACGTAATAAGTTCATGGTTTCCAACGAAAGCTGTAAATAAACGTGGATGTCAGCTTTATAGTGTAATTGCTTGCCCCTTTCACAGAGTGGTCACAATAAAAGACGTGACAGCGACTCTCATTAGTTGCATTAAGTGGCATAGTCTAGACGCGTAGATCTCGTCTCTTCTATTCACGCGGTGTTGTTGAATAGGAGCGGATATTGGGACTTGTCACCCTCAAGTGGACTCTTTGCAAAGACTAAATGCAAGTCCCCAACGAAGATTAAGAGTCCTTTGATATTCAAATAATAAATCGTCAACTGCAAGGGATGAACAATAAATGCGTGAGTGCATTTAACCGAGTATTTGGAAGGATTTGATACAATCCTCTCAGGATGAGCTTATAGTGTTAAAAGTAATAAAGAAATAAATTAATTGGGTTTGCTCAATGCTACACAAAAATTTCCTGCTGAATTGACCATTACATTGTTACGCCGGCGTTTGAAAAACTGTCTCGTCACACAGGCATACAGGGAAGGGGATGTAAAGAAGATCTATTATCTACTCGCCTACCAAAATGTCCTGCCCATTTCCATTTCTGTGTCATTACTGGACCTATAATATCCCTGACCTTAGTCTGACTTCGTATCCATGCACAGTGTCCTCTATCACCATTTCTCAAAATCATCATGTATCTCTCAATTCTTCTTTGCGTTGTTCGGAACTTTTGTATATGCGAGGCTTTTAATGCCCACGTCTAATTGGCATACGTCATCACAGGTAAAACACATTGATCGAAAACCCTGCGTTTCAAACACAAATGCATCTGCGACTTAAATATGTTGCTTTGACGTCAAATTATACTCCATGCACGCTGCGTTCTTTGCGCTATCTCTAAAGAAATTTCTCCATCCATTGTTATGAGCTGTCCCAAATACATGTTATTTTCAGAATCTAGTTCAATAATTCTTTCTTGGAGCTCTTGGTAGTATATTCTCCATTAACTTTAATGCCCTTTTGTTTCCAATCTAGTTTCCACAACATATAATCTAAGGCTGCACTGAACAATGCCAGTGGTCACACAGCTACAGTACGAGAAGAAAGGATCTTGCTTATCCTACTCATCGGCTTGAATTAACACATATGAGCTGCTTTTACACAAGTTTATTTTTTTATAACGCTTCGCCAGATCATATTCGGGAAATATTTATCGGCTCTTCATTTAAACGTGCGCTTTTTGAATTGCTCTGTCAGTTAGAGCCATAGACAGTGGATGAGTTTATTTTACATTGAACCAATTTTGGAATTATTGTTACAGTGATTATTGTTTATTTTTATATATGTGATGTAATGCTTTTGTTTTGTAGTATATACATGTATTATTACTATTCATACTTGCAACCTGATGCGATGTCTATTGAATAGAGATTATTGATTATTATTATTTCGGTAAAATTGCTAGATTCTTCAGATTTTCTCTTTATCGTCATCTCTCTCAATTTTTTCAGATCTAAGGACTATTCCAATCATAGGTTTCTGTGTATACTGTTATACTTTTCTATCTACTGGAGACTGACTTTACTATTGTTTCTTTTAATGTTTTCATATAATCGATTTTTTATAGTCTTTGAAACTTCTACATGCCATATCTTCTGCCTTTTTGTCTTATAGATATCTATTAGGTCCCTATGCTACTTGTGTAAGGTGTTAGGGTCTTCGGGTACATAACGATTATAATGTAGTATCTCATGTGTTGTTTAACATTATGCCTGCACCTGTTCTTAAACGAGAACTTTTGTTAAGTTATATTTATATCATTAACATATGGTCGTAGGCAACAAAAAGTGGAGTACCTGTCATTGGGATTTAGTAATATTAAATCGTTAATTTAAATCTTTAAATTATTCTGCGACTTGTATATAATGATTATTGTTAAGAACAACATTGCAAGGACAATTTTAAATTCCTAATTAATCATTCATGAATATTAAGTTGGCTGGAGCGTAGGACATGTAGTACCAAACAATTTTGGGTGTAGGTTCGCTAAGGCAGCAGTCTAGACTATATTACTTAACATTCCCCGGAGGTATAGTTGCCACATTTCTTCATGATTATTTTAATTTCTTCAGATTATGTCGCGTAAATTTAAAAGTTGATGTTATCTACAATTATTTACACCTAATACCGCATTCCAGTTTGTAGGGTTGACATGAAAAAATACGGAGCCTTGTATTTTGTAGTTTATATAGCACATACTAAATGCATAGTTAAGTGGTACATTTGAAGAATTTATATCTTAGTATTGCGTTCACGTTTCTTACAAACGATGTACTTTAATAGAATTTGTGTTTTGTCGTCTTAGATATAAATTTACTTACTCGTTGGAAATTGAGGAAAGATTACCAGAATACTAATTATATCATATTGGTTACAAACCTGAAAAAAAAAATGTCAGTTAGTAAATTATAAACAAAAATTAATTAAACATAAAGTGGAAAAGACGTCTAACCCTAATGGGAAATTTAAGATTCACGCCCGCTAATAAAATACATGAAATTAAGTTAGAGTCTCGCAGTGTAATCAAGTTCCTTTCAAAAGAGGATAATGGCCCAAAAAGTATTAACTAAAGGATGGCTTATAAGTTAATCAAATATAAATGTAATAGCAAGTTTATTGAGCCAGTTCTTTACAAAGATATTCGCCACCCGACGATGGATGTACATGTAAGTTATTCCAATTTAAAAATTTTAAAATCCATGATTTGTGAAATATTGAATTACCATAGCCTGCAGCTGGCTAATGTTGATTGGAACGTCGCTCTTCGAAGTGTAAATAACCATATCCAGGTGTTTCAATTTTATCTTGAGATAAACCAAGAAACTTAAGAAATGGAAACTATATGGGCCATATGACAACACGTCAGACGGCATTTGGCCACGAAGTTTACCGATTTGAATTTAACATTTATAAATACTTCGCTGTCTCGTTAAGCTCATTAAAGGTAGAAAGATCAAGTTTTTCTTTTAAAAAAGCCCCTTAAATTTAAATTTGCCTGGGGCCCCATGAAGCTAAAATGCGCAACTGGGCAATTTTAAACAAACCTTCCAGACTATTAATTCAGTGCGTAGATTTCCACGGCTACAGTAAATATCTTCAGGTTTACCGGGAGATAACCGTGTGTTGGCTTTTGTTTTTGGCGACGTTTCGTCATTGTCAAGACATGTAGCTCTTAAAATCGCTAATTATAGATTGCCATGTAGCTCTGAAAAATGCTAGATGTAGGTGCCGACTAGCTCTAGCACTTGTGAGAGCTACATGTTATACTATTATTGGCACTTTTTAGAGGTGGTCGGCACCTACAACCAGCACTTTTAAGAGCTACATGGCATTGTATAATTTGCACTTTTAAGGTCTTGATAATGCCCCCTGAAATGGTGGACGAAACGCCGGCAAAAACAAAAGCCAACACACGGGTATCCCCCGGTAAACCTGAAGATATACCGGAAATATTCTAGAATATTAGTGTAAAATGGAATAACGAGTATATTGTTGAGTAGTAGGGGTGTTCCATTTTACACATGCAGGGGTGGAAGTCCATAAAGGAACACCAACTGTATAAATTACACTGGTCAACAATGAAAATGTTTCTGACTTGAAAATGAACTGTTAAGTTATCAAACAATGTCACGTAGAACTTTACTTGGGCACTGGGGAAATATAGGGGTTGGCAAACCTGAGAATGGGAATGAGGAGCCACTCTAGACTTTCTTTTGTTCATTGTCTGTTTACAGCTTGCTTGGAGTGAAGGTTAGAGCGTTAATTGTTCCTTTTTGTGGTCTAACTTAACTTGAAAAGCCAAGATTCCACGTAAATGTATTAACAAACTTGACAATTTCTGTTATGTGTGTGGTGATGTGACATTTGCCGCTCAGAAACCCCCAATTACACCAATCGTGAAGTCTGCCTACCAATATTATTTTGGTATGAGGTTAGGGGATCAAGACAAAACATGGCCACCTCATAGCTGCTGCTGTTGCGTCCCGGTAAAGTATCCGAAGTTTGTTAGTTATTCATTTCAATATATTTTAGTACTACCCTGTACACCTTATTTTTAAAATAACTGTGCACCCCTTGACAATGGAACACATTTTGGAAAAACCTAGTTTATGACCCTTTCATTAGTTTTATTACTTGCACATTTTGGAGTAGGTATAATCAGAGACCAGTCGTAAAACAGCAGTCACAGTTAGGTACCCAAGCAGTTAGCTACAAGTCGGCTTTCGACCCGCAAACAAACAGTTAGGTACCCAAGCATTTACAACGCAGTCGTAGTCGTTCATCCCGTAAATCTCCTGTATTTCTCGTAAGCATTTCGTTTTCATAGAAAGTAGGTTTCAAAGAAGTCGTCGTCGTTCGTCTCGCAAAACCTCTCGTATCACTCGAAAATCTTTCGTGTTCGTACCAAATAAGTGATCGTTTCTCATTATTTAGTGGTTTATGAGTCAACTATTTGTTAAAGCCCGTGTTAGTTATAAGTCCCTTTTAGTCCCATCCTTCAAACTTATTGCCCACCACGTTTTATCATCGTTCTGCAAGAACCACTTCAAACCAAGGGTAAGTGATGATTAACAGTCCACTCTTCGAACTTAAATTTTCTTTTAAGCGTCAGTGCGAAAGATTGACTAAACAGCCGCAATACTTGTTCTGTGAATATACGAGGATGGATCCATAAAAACGGACAAATCACGTATTTCTGTATGATACCACCTATTCAGCATGGTATATCAAGAAAAATGAAGTTGAGTATAAAATACCCCAACATCCCGTCAGCTATCCGACCAGTGCCACATGGGGACGATCTGCCTACACCTATCCCACCAGAGGAGTTCAGTCTGCATTCAGATGAATGTGAAGACAGTGCGGAGGTGACATCAAACCCATCCTTGAGGCTTCGAAAACGCAGGATCCCGATTTCACAACTGAGTCACTGGATGAGCCACACAGACCTACCTTAGGTGAACTAAGTGATTTAATTCGAGACCTGAACCTACCAAAAGAGCTTCTAGGTTTTAGGCGGAAACAGTGAAATCTGCTAGAAAGTAATGTTAAAGTGTCAGTTTACAGGAGTCGGCAGAAAGATTTACTTCCATATTATAAAAACAGAAATAATAACCTAGTTGCCTCCTATAATTTGAATGGTTTGATGACAGCTTAGAATGTGGAACACAAGCCACAGGACCGGGGGCTATTCATAGACGTATCACGCTATGTTTAGATGCATAATGGCAATTCTCATTCTTCAATTCCTGTAAGCCATTCTGTCCATATGAAGGAAACATATCACAATATGAAGTTACTTCTGGAAGCTATTAAGTACAAAGACCAATTTCAAATATGTGCAGACTTGAAGATAATAACAATATTGCTGGGCATGCAGTTGGGATACACCAAGTCCTGCAATTTCCTGTGTGACTGGGACACTCGGTATAGATCCTCACACTACAACAGAAAAGTCTGGTCTCTAAGGGAAACTCTACGACCCGGGGAAAAGAATGTCCAGCACAGTCCTCTGGTTTTTTGGGTAACCGGAGAGCTGGAAGACAAGTATCAACGATTAGGCTGTAACATGTCCCTCAAAATGCACTTTCTCCAGACATATCTAGATTTCTTCCCAGAAAACTGCAGGGAGCGATGAGCATAGTGAACGGTATCACGAAGACATTTAAACAATGGAACGAAGATATCAGGGTCGGTTGAACTCTGCTATGCTTGCAGACTACTGTTGGACAAGAGATGTCCCAGAAGAGGATTTCAGGCGACACACAAAGGAAGCCGCACTGATTAGACCACTATTTCAGTATTTTATTATGTTTATTACTAGTTTGTCCTGAGGATGAGGTGTGATGTCTCAAAACCGGTAGATGAAATTTATAATTAAATCATTTATATACAGTTGATGATTCTTTCTGCCTTGTATATATATATATATATATATATATATATATATATATATATATATATAT